>CAUYQG010157386.1:0-28936 GCA_963574415.1 Tarsius wallacei | reverse complement strand
CTTCCTTGTTTTATACTTTTGGGATGTGGGAGGCAGGGGGAGGTTAGTGGTGCTGTTGAGTATATTTTTAAATTCCAAGAGCAATGTGCTGACCTAGAATGGTTAAGATAGTCTAACTTGAATAAGAGGTGGGCAAAATAGGATTTTAAAGATATAAACTCAGCCGGGCTCGGTGGCTCAGCCTGTATTCCCGCGCCTTGGGAGGCTGAGGTGAGTGGATTGCCTGAGCCTGCGGGTTCGAGACCCGCCTGGGCGACTTGGTGAGACCTCATCTCTACAAAAAATCGAAAAGAAGTTAGCCAGGCGTGGTAGCGTGCGCCTGTAGTTCCAGCTACTTGGAAGGCTGAGGCAGAAGGATCGCTGTAGCCCAGCAGGTTGAGGCTGCGGTGGCCGGAGCGGCCACTGCACTCCAGTCTGGGCGACGGAGTGAGACTCCCCCTCAAAAAAAAATAGGCAGGAGGAGGCTCTGGGGAAGAAAGGGAGGAGGATGAAGTGGGGAGGAAGAGGAGGACGAGGACATGTGGAGGAAGATAGTGGGGCGAGAGGAGGAAGTGGGGAAGAAGGCGAGGAGGAGACGGCAGTGAGGGGGAAGCGGAGGCAGAAGAAACAGAGCAGACGGGAGGAAGAGAAGGCAGAGGAAGCAGTGGGGACGAAGGAGAGGAGGAGGCCGCGGGAAGGAAGAGGAGGAGAGCAGAGGGCAAGGCGGCTTTGCTGCCTGGCACTGGCTCAGGGAACACATGGAGCAGGCATGTTTATTCTTTATTGTTTATTCTTCTATTTATTCGACAGATATTTCCTAAGCAGCTCCAATGTTCCAGGCACTGGCCTAGGCTCCTGGGCCAGAGAGACCAGTGTAGTCCCCGCCTCATGTTGTGAACGGTGTAGTGGGGCGCCACAGAATGTATCCATCTCAGCAGTGTGGCTGATGGGCCAGTGACTTAACTACTGTTCTGTGCCTCTGTTTCCACATCTGTGCAGCGGGGCTTATTTGGAGACCTAGCTATAGGGTTGTTGTGAGTATTTAATGAACTGATCCATAGAAAGTAATAATTTGGAGCTTGGCACAAGGCAGGCACTCTGAAGGTGTTCACTCATCAACGTAGGAACTCCTGGGCCCCAAAGGAGAGGAAGGCATTTGCCAAGTGGGAGAAGAACAGGTAAACCTTCCAGGCAGAGGCCACAGAGGCCCTGAGAGGGGTGACTAGGATGACTGTGGGGCTCATGACAGTGTTGGGCATGTGATCTACCTGGGGCATCATCACCCTGGGGAGGGCTTGCTAGACATTCAGATTCCTGGGCTCCTCAGACCTGCTGGCTCTGGGTCCCTGGGCAAGGTGTGGGAATCTGCATTTTAACTGGCTCCCCAGTGAGTTCTGATGCACCTTCCCTCCACTCTACCCCAGGGCTCTGTCCTAGCCCAGGCCTTATTGTTTTCTGTAGTATTATCATAAACATCTGTCTTCTTTTCTTTTTCCTTTTCTTTTCCTCCCTGCCTCCTTCCCTCCCTCCTTTTTTATTTGAGACAGAGTCGCTCTGCTGTCCAGGCTGGAGTGCAGTGGCACGATCATGGCTTACTGCAGCCTCGACTTCTTAGGCTCAGGCGATCCTTCCACCTCAGCCTTCCAAGTAGCTGGGCCTACACCACACCCAGCTAATTTTTTGAGTTTTGTAGAGACAAGGTCTTGCTACATTACCTAAGCTGGTCTCGAACTCCTGGGCTCAAGCAGTCCTCTTGCCTTGTCTCCCAAAGTGCTAACAAAGTGCTGGGATTAGAGGCGTGAGCCACTGTGCATGGCCTAAACAGCTTTTGATGGATCCAGCCTATAATCTGATCCTCCTTTAATCCCCTCATCCAAATAACATCTCCTTTGTGAAGCTTTTCCCTATTGTCCAGGCAGAATTCATGGTTCACATCTCTGTTCTGGTGTTCCTGGGACATCCCTGTAGTCTATCACTTAGGAAACTGTATCCTAGTAGTTGGTTTATGTGTCTCTGACTTTCCCCATGACTCTCCCCTACAAAGGGATGAGGGCAGAAATAGACGCATCTCTTATCCTCGTGCCCAACACACAGTAGGGGGTCTCAGGAAGGCTTGTCCACCAAATAGCTGTCTAGCTCTTTGAAAGATGCCAGTGAGAGAGAACGCCCTCTCTACTCTTCTATAGGGCACTCCTGGGTTTTTCTTCCCTGTTTTCCTTTGTTCATTGGGACTCACTTGGCAGCAAGATGGTTTCCTATAGAGAGAAGTTTCTGGGCAGAATACACCGCAACTGTCAGGCAGACATAAATCAAGTTACCCTTGAGTGAATCTCTAGCACCTAGTGGGGTAATGTGTCCTGGCGGTGATCCTAAGCTTGCTGTTTAGGTTCTAAGCACCTTGTGTTTTAGATGGAGGTGGTGTGGGTAATATCTTTCCTTCTTTGCAGCTGAGGATGCTGGGAGGCACCCAAACAAGGGATGTGTAACTTAAAGCGACTCTGAGGAGCAAGAACAAGAGAGCCTGGCCTAGCATTCTGTTTCTCTGCTCCGAAGTTCTAGTCTTTAAAGAGCCACCTGTCTGGGCTGCCTTATTTTATGTCTTTCCAGGCTTCCATCCGCTCACAGGTTTGCACAGTTTCAGGGATCCCATCCAGTGGAGGTCCTCAGTGGGCACCTGTAGTGATGGGTCCGATGGCATGCCTTTATAAACATTGACACTGATGCTAATATTAGGGCTATAGTCAGGCACTATGCTAAGTGTCTCCTCACACATTACCTCATTTAATTCTTATGACAACCCCATACAGTAGGTAATATTCTCCCCTGCCCCCATTCCACAGATGAGGAAACTGGGATACAGAAGGGTTGGGAAACATGCCTATGGTCCCGCAGCTATTAAGTAGCAGAGATGGGTTTTGAACCCCTGCCTGTGTTACTCCAGAAATGGGGCTCTTAACCACTATGCTTCCCAAAGAGTTCAATGGCCCTTCATTCTATTTTATTGCATCAGCATTTATGGAGGGTCCTTCATTGACTATCACCAAAGAGAATGGTTGCAAAAACCCCGAGTGAGCAGGGAAAATGCTGATCAGATTTCCACTGAAAAGAAAGGGATGGAGTGGGTGCTGTGGTTGTCATTGTCAGATAATGTTTAAGAGGAAGAACAGAAATAAAAAATAATCTTGTTAGCATCATCATGGGCAAACTTTTGCTCTTTTTTTTATTCTCCAAAATATCCTTAATGTCATTGTTTCATAGTCTACAAAACACCACAGAAAGATCAGAGAGCCCTGATGTGTCATACTGGGTATGGCCACATGGTGTCCCTCCAGCTCAGTCTAAACCTTCCAGACTGTGCAGACTTCCATCAGTCGTCGCCTGGCTGAGCAGCACAGGCCAGTCAGAGCAGAGGGAACTCTAAGTCTAAGCTTCTTGCTGTTGTCCCAAGAGGAGAGAGGAGACATGTGAATGCTTCTCAGGTCAGAGGCTGGCAATTTGTGTGCTTCCAAGGGCCCAGTGGACAGTTCTGACATTGAAGTTTCATTCTGGAGGGGACTTTAGGATTGTCTGAAGGGAATGGGGGGGGGTGTTAGATTTGCAGTGTGGGTGGGCAGCTTCGGGAGTGGGATGGGGAGGAGGTTGCAATCACTTGAGGGAGGGCAGGAAGGAGGCTGGAGTTTTGTAGGAGGGGCAAGGGGCAGCAGTGTGGCTAAGAGGAGGGGTCGGGATTTGTTTACATGGCAAGAGTTCTATTTATATGACACACCCATGAGAAAAAAGTTGTCTAAAGAGGCCCCTTTTCCTAACATTTTTATCTTCATTTTCTTGCCAGTCTGTCCCCAAACTCTGACTGCTCACCTACACGCTGGAAAACTTACTTTTCGGTTTGCTAGCAGACACGCAACCTTTTTAGACGCATTTAGATTTCCTGCAGGGCTGTGGTTCTCAAACTGGCATGCTTCAGAATTACCCAGAGGGCTTGTTAAGCAGATGGCTGGGCCCACCGCAGAGTTTCTGATTGAGTTGAGCTGACTGGGGGTGGGGGTGAGGGTGGGAGTGGGGGTCTTGCATTTCTAAGAACTTCTCAGATGGTGCTGGTGCAACTGGTCTGGAGAACCCCCAGTGGGGAGGAATTACTTTCCTCATAGGATCTGCCCTTATTCCTTCCATTTTAAAAGCCAAAGCCAAAAAGTCCTTCTCCCAAGGGGTGCCGGGTATTTGCAATTACAGGCACTCACAAAAAATGATGGGACTCATATTCTGTTTTTGGACATTTATTGTTAGCTTTCACATGTTTTAGAACTTCTGATCCTGTTGTTATGGCTGGTGATTTGCTACAAAAATATTGGTGGCTGGGTGCAGTGTGTCCCAAAGGAAAATGCTCTTATCCTCATGTCAGCACACTGCCCTGTGATCCTTAGGAAGGGGAAGGGGCTATGGAGGAACAGGGGAGGGGCTGCAGCTGGGCCTGACATAGGGTGCAGCAGACCACAGCTCTAGAGGGGGGCACGCACACAGTGGGGCTGCCCTTCTCCCTTCATGGGGCAGCTCTGGGCTTCAGCATCTCCTGAGCTCTTCCAGGGCCTCTGGGTTTTACCTCTTTGGGTCTCATATTAGTTTCCCTTTGCTGCTCTAACAAACTGCCATTAACTCCTTGACTTACAACAACACGAGCTTATTATCCTGCAGCTCTGGATGTCAGAAGTCTGGAATGGGTCTTATTGGGGTTAAAATCAAAGGCTGTGTTCCTTCCAGAGGCTCTAGGGGAGAATCTGCTCTCTGCCATTTCCAGCCTTTGGAGACATCCAACATTCCTGGACAGGCCCCCTCCTCCACCTTGGCCTCCAGCACCTGTCTCCTTTTCTGACTTGGATCCTCCTGCCTCTCTCTTATAAGGACCCTGTGATTACACTGGGCCCACCTGGAAAACTCAGGATACCCTCCCCCTTTTTAACTTAATCCTGTTTGCAAAGTTCCTTTCCCTTGTGAGATAACGTATTCATAAATTCTGGGTATTAGGACAGACATCTCTGAGGGGTCTACCGTAAGTCTCATTTATAAAGCATCAATAAAATACAGTTCAGTCAATAGGAAGAAGAAAATGTGGTTCCACTTCTGAAAGACAAGCAGAAAATGGACATTCTCTTCTATTAAAGAAAAGTTTTTACATAGATATGACCATACTGTGTCTACAATTTGGAATTCTGGTTTTTCATTAAATATTATATCATAATGTATATTCTATATTAGTATGTAGTGAAAATAAATATTTTTATCGATTACATATCCCACTGAGTGGATATACCATATTTTTATCTAAGCCTTTCCTTAATTTTGGAAATTAATTTTTTAAAAATATAAATTACTTTGTGATAAATATTTTTGCTCATAAAGATTTTTACATTTGTGTTTATATGTTTTTCTTTGGGATAGATTCCCAGATGTGGAGTCACTGGGTCAAAGGCCTTTTACACAAAATGATTTTCAAAGGGTTCATATTAATTTTCAACGCCACCAGGTTCTTGAGATTCAGATGCTGTATCTCTGAAAGAGTCATTATTCTGCCTGCCACACGCCTCAAGTTTCTCATCTGTAAAATGGAAAGAATAATCACTACTTCCCAGGCAGCTGGGAAGATCAAAGGTACTCACATCTCTGAAGAAGGCTTGGAAAAGAGTAAAGACCTGTACAGGTGGGAATTACTGCTCTCATGCCCTGAGCTCACCTGAGTGGGCAGGGTGGGAGGAGGTGCTCGTGCTGGTGAGCACCTCAGTTGCACCACCCTGCACTCCCAATACTTGAGAGTGTGTGTGTGTGTGTGTGTGTGTGTGTGTGTGTGTGCATGCGCACACGTGTGCCTATGCTTGCCTGTCCATGGGGTAGGGTAGGGATAGTTTTCTTAGTAGCTCCTTTCCTTCAGAGAGGTCAGACAAGGCTATGGACAGATGTCTAGAACTGTATGGTTCATGGTCACTGTGCATTAGAACTCATAGCCCTCACTGTGCATTAGAATCATACCACGAGCTTTTTAAATTTTTTAACAAATCAATTTTCCCTTCCTCCCTCCTGTCCTTGCTTCCTTCTTTCCTTTCAGTAGAGACAAGGTCTTGTTATGCTGCCCAGGTTTATCTCAAACTCCTGGATTCAAGCAGCCCTCTCACCTCAGCCTCCCAAAGTGCTGGGATTACAGGTATGAGCCACCACACCCAGCCTATTTACTTATTTATTTATTTAGAGTTGGGGTCTCACTCTGTTGCCTAGGCTGGAGTGCCATGGCACGATCACGGCTCATTGCAGCCTCAATCTCCTGGGCTCAGGCAGTCCTCCTGCCTCAGCTTCTGGTGGAGCTGGGACTATAGGCATATATCACCACATCCAGCTCCCCATGAGCTTCTAGAAAGCGCAGATTCCCAGATTTCCATACCCTAGGGATTCTGGTTAGTGAGTCCAGTGTGGGACTCAGGCATCTTGTTTTGCCAAAGCTCCCCAGGCGATTGTGACACAGTAGAGATGAAAAGCGTCTGATCTAGGCCGATCTATGGGAAACAAAACTGGAGTGGGTTAATGGCAAAGGCAAGGCATACAGCTGGCTTTAAGAGGCACAAGGGCTATTACCTCTCTTGTCTCTCTGCCCTCTGGCCCCATATTAGCTCCCAGTGGGAGCTGATTGAGGAGTTAAGAGTTTTTGTGCTGTGCCAACAGATGTGACTTCCCTCAGCCCAGGGGGAGGCCACGCTGGGCGGGGCCTCTGAGCTGCACTTTCCTGGAGCACTCTGAGCTCCTCCAGGGAGCACTCCTTTGGCATCTTCTTCCATTTTCGCTGGGGGGAGAGAGGATGAAAGCAGAAGCTTCCCTGCCTGGCACGACCACCGCCCCCAGGCTCCCAGAGGAGAAGGGGCGGTCATCAGTCTCCTGGGGAAGAAGTGGGAAACCAATGAGTTGGGGACAAGAGAGTGAGGCCCCAGGAGTACCTTGTCTCCAGTTTGGTGTTTTTCCAGGACTGCTACTTGGACGAGCAGGCTTCATTTGTTGTTGGAGTTTTGAACTCCACTGTCAGCTTAAACCAGCAACCTTGGGTTTTTGTGTCAGGACCGAGAAGATTAAGGAATGCGGACGCCAAAAGGACGAGTGAAAGAAGGAATTTGTTAAGCAACAAAACTTTCTCCAGAGAAGAGGGGGTGCTCGAAATGGGTTACCCAGTGTTAGGAGGTTTTTTGTGGTTTTATTTTATCTTTTGGGGGGGCGTTTTTCTCATTCATATCTCATTTGCCCCTTATTTTTTGAGACCCAATTTTTATTGTGTATGTGGGTCCTTGACCAAAGTTACTCCATCTTGAATATTACCCATAAGTACTGCAGAAAAGCCCACTGGGGGGGTGGGTGGGGGGTAAAACTGTAATGTAAATGTTTTGTTAATCATATTATAATAGGCCAAGGTCAAGTTAGGACATTTAGTTAAGCTACTGTGCCTGTGTTTAAGCAGCAGAAAGTCCCTTTCGGGAGTACATCTTGGGTTGAAAGGATGTTCTTAATCACATTAACCACATTTTTAGCCAATAATTATATAATAGAGTGTTGTAGGGGGCATTTCTGCAAGTGTTAAGTCTCCTCGAGACCCTCCCTCTCTGTCTGCCTAACCAGCTTCTGAGTATCTCCTCTCTCACATTGATCTGGAAAAAGAGCCCTCTTATAGACCAAACTTCCAGTTTTTGGATGTGGAGGCAGTGCCTTTGGGGGCTGCAAGGAATTTTAGCTGCCAAATTGAGAGGCTTTAAGACTGACCTGGGGTTCTGTCCTGCAGACAATACTCACTTTGCTCATAAGTCCTACTCATTTTTATATAAGAGCAGTGGAATATATATTTAGCATTTTTTTTTTTTTTTGAGTTGGAATCTCACTCTGTCTCCCAGACTGGAGTGCAGTGGCACTCTCCCGGCCACCGCAGCCTCAACCTGCTGGGCTCTGGCGATCCTTCCGCCTCAGCCTTCCAAGTAGCTGAAACTACAGGAGTGCACTACCACGCCCAGCTAATTTTTTATTTTATTGTAGAGACAAGGTCTCGCCAAGTTGCCCGGGCGGGTCTCAAACCCGCGGGCTCCAGCAATCCACTCGCCTCGGCCTCCCAAAGCAGGGATTACAGGCTGAGCCACCGAGCCCGGCCTATTTAGTGCTTATCGGGCACTATACTAACCACTTACAACAACTTACATACATTATCTCTTTTATTCCTCACAACAACCCTGGGAAGCAGGTATTATTATTTTCCCCATCTTCCAGATGAAGAAATAGTGGCTTAGTTTGGCTGCATGATTTGCCCAGTGTTAAGAATCTGATGAACGACAGCGTCCGGATTCAGGCCCAGCCATCTGAGTCCAGATCTTGTTCCCTTACTACATTGACTTTTATTGACAGATGGACTCATTTGGTTGCAGGGAGGCCGAGTGTGTGGGGAAGATGGGTTGGAGGGAGATGGGAAGGGGTGCTCTCTCCATGGGACCCTGAGGAACAGGTTGATACATGCACAGGGCAGGGTCTGTTGAGGACTCTAGCCCTGCCTGGACTGTGAGCCCACCCGACTCAGGAGCAAAGAGGCTACTTGGCCCACCAGTCAGTGGGTCTGGAATTGCTAATCAGGGGCTTGACATTTTACATGCCCGGGTCTCCAGAGCCCACCAAGGCAAAGGATCTCCGCCACTGCCACACAGCTTGTCCTCGCCTTTCTCCTTCTCCTCCTCTTCCTCTTCCTCTTCGTTCTTCTCCTCCTCCTCTTCCTCCCCTTCTTCCTGCTCCTCTCTTTCCTCTCCCCCTCCTCCTTCTCCTCCCCTTCCTCTTCCTTCTCCTCTTCCTCTGCTTCCTCCTCCTCCCCCTTCTCTTCCTTCTTCTGCTTTTTCTCCCTTCCACCCCATCTCCCCCACCCCAACCTCTGACCTCTGTCTTTCATTCCATTAGAATTACCCATCAGATTCTTTACTAGGTGTGAAGGTTTCCAGCTGAACTGGGAGCCCCTCCCTGGCATGCGTCAGCCCACCTAGACCTCACGGGGTCTTTCTTAGGGAGCTTAGTCCTGTTCTGATCCCCAGCCCTCAGCAGGACCTCACTGAAGAGCCCTTGCTGATTGCTGGATTTGGCGTGGCTGCCCTAGGGACCCCACGGCCTTTGGGTCCAGTCCTTGGATGGTCCTGCTGGCCCTTGCCGGCCTCTATAGCTATGTTGCTCCAGTCCTGCTGGGCTCTTTTCCTGCCTTCTGTAGGGAAAGTTGTTTAGCTCTTGTGCAGTTGCCAAACTGAAGCCAAGAGGACGCTGGCTGCTAAGTGACGCTGCAGAGTGAACAAACCCAGTTCTCCTGGAATCCAGACATTCTGCCTGCTGGCTCTCGCCCTCCACGGTTTCTTATGTGTGTGTCAAGGGATATCTTCGTGGGTGTCCAGACATTCTATACAAACACAAAGCAGCAGCTCCTGGGAAGAGAGGAGCTACTGCTCCTTTCTTATCTCCACTTGAAATCGGCATCTTAAAATACATACTGTCCCTGAGGAGGTGCCTCCATAGCTCTAATGAGCCTTCCTGCTGGTCTCCGGGGACACCCATGTAATGGCTGGATATTCACTGTGAACTTGGATGTGTATCTGATATTTGGGCCGGATGGGCCCACTTCACAGCCAGTATCAGATACTAGAAGTCTTTCTAAACTTTGCAAAGAAATCAAGGCCCTGGGAAGAGAGGGTGGCTAGGTTTGTGTGGCCAGAGCTTTGCTGCAGTTTCAGTACATCTCCCTGGCTCAGGAAGGCGTTAAGCAGGGTGAACTCTTAGTACATTCAGAGAAGTCACCAGCACGGTGGCCATCAGTGAGTCAGTGTGTTACTTTTTTTTTTTTTTTTGTAGAGGCCTATTTTTCCCTCTAACTCCTGGGCTCAGATAATCCTCCTGCCTCGGCCTCCCAAAGTGCTGGGATTACAGACATGAGTCACCCTGCCTAGCCCTAGTGTGTTATATTCTTGAAGGACCAGCAGACAGGATAGCCCTCTAGCTTTACCTTCCAAATTCACTAAAGAGCTCTAGACTGGGAAAAAGGCTATCCATTAAGACAGGTCCCCAACCCCCCAGGCTGCAGACTGGTACTGGTTCATGGCCTGTTAGGAACCAGGCCGAACAGCAGGAGGTGAACAGCAGGAGAGCAAAGCTCCGGCTTCTGTCAGATCAGTGGTGGCATTAGATTCTCATAGGAGCAGGAACCCTACTGTGAACTGTGCAAGTGAGGGATCTGGGTTGTACACTTCTTATGAATCTAATGCCTGATGATTCCTCCAACCCCCTATGAAACCTGTCTCTGATGTCAAAAGGGTTGGGACTGCTGCTTTAAGGGAAAGAACTGCAGTTGCTCAGTTATTGACACAAGCATTGGAGGAGGAACTAATGCAGAGGGTCTGTTCTGGGTTACATGGTGTCCTCCCCCCAAAACAAACATATGCCTCCTGGTACCTGTGAATGTGACTTTATTGGAAACAGGGTCTTGGCAGATGTAATCAAGTTAAGATGAGATCATGAAGGCGGCTCTAGCCCAATATGACTGTTGTCCATAGAAGAAAAGAAAAACCCCACATGAAGGCAGAGACACCCAGGGAAGCTGGCAGGTGAAGACAGGGGCGAGACTGGCAGGATGCAGGCGCAGACCCTGCAGTGCCAAGGGTTGCAGACGCCACCAGGAGCCAAGAAGAGGCCAGCAGTACTCCACCCAGAGCCTCAGGAAACATCTACCCGCCCACACCTTGGTTTCGGGCCCCTCACCTCCAGAATGCTGGGACAACACACTCTTGTTGTTTTAAGACGCTTAGTTTGTGGTACTTTATTATGGCAGCCTAGGAAGTTACTTCAGGGCTCAGTATAGTGAGCCTCTCCTCTGTGTGTATCTGATACTCTGAGGCTTCTCGTCATGATACAGTTATTGAGGGAGGCTGTGTGTGGGGCCCGGGAGTGGAGAAGTGGAGAGAATAGCCTGTGAGGGTCAGTGTCCCCCTCTCTCCTTTTCTTTCCTTACTGTTAACCCACCTCCTCCCAATCTAAGTTTTTTTTCTTTTTTGAGTTGAGGTCTTACTCTTGTCCTAGCTGGAGTGCAGTGGCACAATCATAACTCGCCACAGCCTCAACCTCCTGGGCCCAGGGGATCCTTCTGCTTCAGCCTCCCAAGTAGCTGGGACTACAGGCATGTGCCACCACACCCGGTTAATTTTTAAATTTTATTGTAGAGACAAGGTATTACTATGTTGTCCAAGCTGGTCTCAAATTCCTGGGCTCAAGCAATCCCCCTGCCTCAGCCTTCTAATGTGCTAGGGTTATAGGTGTGAGCCACCGCACCCAGCCACCAATCTAAGTCCTTGTCCCTTGAGTCTGAGCTCTGGGGATATACACATCCATTTAAGGGTTGGAATTCAAGGTGACATATATTCACACATATAAATGATTTGCTGTCTCGCTGAGAAGATTGCTGACCCGGCTGTGTCTCTACTTGGGGGACTGTCTGGGTCTTGAATGGGGCAGGAGGGGACACTGATTGACAGTGGTGATGTCCATTTTCTCTGCAACTTTAGGGAGTTGAGTCCCAGTTATTGGCATTAGCTCCCTTGGAATCAGCACCTTGCTGGCAGCTCACTCCTCACCTAACCCTTCAGTGGTGAGCACTGCATTCTTCCTCAGCATCTACAACCTCCCTCACTCTTTGTGGAAACATTGTGATTTGGAAGGGGATGACCAATTCCAAGGTCCAAGTCTAAGCTAGTCAGATAGTTCCACCGGCTTGCCACAGTGACTGGCTTGGGTAGACCAGGTCTAAGCCAATGATCACATACTCTCCCCAGACTCCAGAGGAGTGTCACTGCATGACTGAAGGAGTTCAGACTTCATTCTCTGACTAGATATGAATGAGGAACACACAGCCCTCAGTGCTGTTGGCAGCCATCCTGTGATCACGAGAGGAATCAGCTTTAAAATGTCTTTTGGAGCCGGGCGTGGTGGCTCAGTCTGTAATCCCAGCAGTTTGGGAGGCCTAGGCGAGAGGATTGCCTGAGCTCAGGGGTTCGAGACCAGCCTGGGCAACTTGATGAGACCTTGTCTCTATAATAAATCACAAAAACTAGCTGGGTGTGGTGGCGTGTGTCTGTAGTTCCAGCTACTTGGAAGGCTGAGGCGGGAGGATCGCCTGAGCCCAGCAGGTTGAGGCTGCGGTAGCTGTGAGTGTGCCGCTGCACTCCAGCCTGGATGATAAGAGTGAGACTCCAACTCAAAATAAGTAAATAAATTTAAAAAAAAAGTCTTTTGGATAACAGAGCAAAGAGTCAGAAAGATCCTGGGTCCTTGATGACTTCGGTGAGCCACAGGATCATTCAACATCCTGAAATCTGTCCTATTTCAAGGTTCCATTTAAGTGAGTCAATACATCCTTTTTATTTTTCAAACTAATTTGAGTTTTTTTCTGTTACTTACTGTGGTGGTTTTAAGACACAATCACACATTTTTTCATAGTCCTCCTTTCAAACATCCCCACTCCTAAACCTTGATGGCTACTATCTTGTTACAGTTCCTCAGACTTGAGCTAACCCTGTTCAGCTGTAAACATCTCTCTTCCATGCTGATGTCACCTTTTCAGTTATCACTGGTGAGGCACTAGTCATTTCTGCCTGGATTCGAACGCTGTCTCTGTTCATCTTGTTTCTCTGCTCGAATAATTGCCGAACTGGAGTAGGAGAAGTTTTCCTCCCGTCTGTTGTTATTTTTCCATTATGCTCCAAAATGAATAACGTATTCTCATTTAAAAAATAGTACTGAATATTTTCACTGTGCTTATCCTCTTTCTTCATTCTTAGGCCGCTTTTTCCATGAGGCCTTTGCCGATTTGTTTCCTCTCTTCTTCATGCAGGGGCCAGTCTCTCCATCATGTAATCACGCCTCTGTGGCCTGCATACATTATATTGGTTTTTTTTTTTTTGAGTAGGTGTCTCACTCCGTCGCCCAGTCTGGAGTGCAGTGGCCGCTCCCCACCACTGCAGCCTTGACCTGCTGGGCTCCGGTGATCCTTCCACCTCAGCCTTCCAAGTAGCCGGAACTACAGGCGTGCACTACCACGCCCGGCTGATTTTTTTGATTTATTGTAGAGATGAGGTTTCACCTGCCCAGGTGGGTCTCGAACCTGCGGGCTCAGGCAATTCACTCACCTCAGCCTCCCAAGGCGCGGGATTACAGGCTGAACCACCGAGCCTGGCTCATTATATTGTTTTAAAATGGTCTGTTCGGCCGGGCTCGGTGGCTCAGCCTGTAATCTCAAAACTTTGGGAGGCTGAGGCGAGTGGATTGCCTAAGCCCACGGGTTCAAGACCCACCTGGGCAACTTAGTGAGACCTCATCTCTACAATAAATCAAAAACTACCCAGGCATGGTAGTGCACGCCTATAGTTCCGGCTACTTGGAAGGCTGAGGCAGAAGGATCGCCAGAGCCCAGCAGGTCGAAGCTGCGGTGGCTGGGAGCGTGCCACCACACTCCAATCTGGGCAACAGAGTGAGGCTCCAACTAAAAAAAAAAATGGTCTGTTCAAGAGACCGTTGTATGCAAAAGACACCTGTTTATGCAGCACAATTCATAATTGCAAAGATGTGGAACCAACCTAAATGCCCATCAACTAATAAGTGGGTAACGACAGTGGTATATATACACTATGGACACTATTCAAACATCAAAAGTAATGAACTAATGTCTTTTGCAGCAACTCAGATGGAATTGGAGAACATCATCCTAAGCGAACTAATTCAGGAACAGAAAACCAAACACTGTGCATTCTCACCTACAGGTGGGAGCTAAACTAAGGATCTGCAGAGACATACAGAATGGTATAATGGACACTGGAGACTCAGAAGGGGGAGAGGGAAAGGGGGAGAGACAAAAAAAAAATCACCAAATGGGTACAGTGTGCACATGTAGGGGAGGTGGGTACTCGTAAAGCCCAGACTCAAAGCTATTTGTATCCACCAAAGGTACTGAAAACAAACAAACAAACAAACAAATGATCTGTTTATGCATATTTCTCTCTCAAAGACCCTCTGGAGGCAGGCACTGGGTTTGACTTATTTCTTTATCCTCAGTGCCTACCGTAAAGTAGGTGCTCAGTAAATGTTTGATGAACTGAGGTCTAACAGCCTATAGCTCTGTGATCCCACTTAATATCTATTGCAGATTTGTAAACACTTCTCAACACTTAGACCCTGGATGAAAGGCCAGCATTTTTCCAGGGCTTTGGCTTTGCTTAAGGGATTTAGGGTATAAAGGAACCAGTTTAGGAGGGCTGAGTCTGATTTTCCATATATGGAACTAATTACATATATTTCCATAATACATGTAGATCAGGATTATTTTAAACAGATAGGGAGGGGGATAATTTGAATTTCTCATTGATAATTAGGATGGAGTTTGCCCCCATGTTCCTACTCATACATTGGCCCAAAGACAGTTCTTCAGTATAACAAGGAAAATGAGAAACCAGTCCAGCCTTCAAAGGGCTGAACAGGCCTGCCCTTCTGTTTCCACTTCAGTTCTGATTACTGTCATTAGCCACTGACAGTTTCCTGCCTCTGCCAGGCCCAACCTCAGAGGGGCATTCTGAATGTGGTCCTGGCTGGTCAGGTCTGCAATGACCTGACTACACCCAAACTGGGTAGGGAGAAGCAGAGGAGGACATACCATCCAGGTATGCACAGCACCAGGGACTGCAGACTGCCACTGGGGTAGGTGGCATTGTTTTAGGAACAACCAGCACTAACTTGCCAGGTGAGTGCGCCCTCTTGGAAGCAAGTTCTCTGACCTCAGACAAGGTTTCTGATAGCTGTGGCCCCAGCTGACATCTTGAGAATCTGCGCCAGCACCACCAAGCTAAGCCACTCCTAAATTTCTGACTTGCAGAAAATTGTGGTTATAAATGTCTATTGTTTTAAGCCACTACATTTTGGGTAATTTATTATGCAGCGATAGAGAATGAATGCACTTATATCTGAAGATATCCTAACAAGGTGCCTTCTGGGGGCATTCTGGGGTATATCTGGGGTGTTTCAGCAGGGCTCCCTTCTCGCTCCCAGAGGTCTCTGGCCCTGATATGATGGCCCCAGTGCTGCTCCCTGGGAACTCTTCCATCTCCCACCCTGCCAGTTCTCCAGCTATTAGAAGAACAGGAAGATGATCACGGTGTTTTTCCCTCTCCGACTCCTTCTGCTCCCAGAACCTGCATTCCTAGGAGGTGCAGTGGTGATTCTGTTCTGGGACTCAGGCCAGCATGGCCCCATGTCAGTCAGGTTCCCTCTTCTACCTGGGCTTCAGATCAGCCCTTTGGTGCCTACTCCTTGCCTGTCTGCAGTTCAGAAATGCTCTGCCCAGCCCAGTCTCCACTGTGGTTTTTGGTTCAGCAGGCTCGCTTTCAACAGCTCCCTTACCTGCTTCACTAATTAGCACCAACTGCTGACTGTAATCACCAACTCGGGTCTCAGCTGTGGCGCTTGATTCTCCAAACACTGGCTTATCCAAGGGGGGCAGACACCACCGACGTTGAAGAGCCATTTCGCATATGTTCACAGAGCATCCTCAGTTCCACACAGGAAATGAGCTCCACAGAACCTCTGTTCATCCGATGTGTCGGGGACAGAACAAAAGGACTTAGAATTAACCACGATTAGATCATCCAGTTCTTTGATTAGAAAGTGCAGGGAAGTTGGTTAGGTAATCAGGGTGGTTACAAAATGGGCAATGTTCAAATACACTGCTCAACAAGAAGAGAGCATTGCCTGGGCAGAGAGAAGCAGTAAGGAGGGAGAGTTACCAGCCATTCATGCTGCCCTTGGTGCGCCATCTTGGCAACCTATTGTAAGCTAAGGGGGAGGTTTAGGGATGGCTGTGTGACAGTTGCTGCCACTTTAAGGTTTTTGCAAGAGCTACTGGTTATTTCCTCCAGGAATTCATATGCCATATGGGCACCTGTCATCAGGTGAATTTAGCGCCTGTGTTACGGTTACCAAGTTAGATTTTTCTCAAGTGTTGTAGCTGAAAGAGAACACCTGGGACATGGTTCAGTCCAGTGTACTCACATTTTACTGCATGTTAGAATAGCATGGGGAGTTAAAAAAAATTTCTATGCCCATGTTGCACACAGACCAATGAAATCAGAATCTCTGGGAGTGGGTCTGCAGCATCAGGATTTTAAAAAGCTTTTCAAGTGATTGAAAACTACTGGCCTGGGAACTTACATTTTTCCTATCAAAAGCCTGTATTAAAATAATCAGAATGGTTACTAAATATATATAAAATTATAACCATTTAGACTTAACATCTAAAGAAATGTAGCTTCCTAGGTACAATGTAACAATTCTTTTTGCTAGATTTTAATTGCCATTGATTATTGCTCTCTATAATCCTGGTTTTCTTTATTCTGCTTTCAGGAAAAACCATGAGCTTTTTTTCACTTTTATTCCCAGTACTGAAAAGTCCTGGGCCTGTTCTGGGAAATTTACAGAGTGCTGAGGGTTTAGAGGAAAATTCCGCTTTTGGACCAGAGGTTAAATTTAAAAAGCACTCCCAGAATTTAAAGGAAATATTTGGAATTGAAAGAAATGGAAAAGGTGATAGAAATGAAAACTCAAAGACTGAGAAGTGGATCAGGGCCGGGTGCAGTAGCTCACACCTATAATTCCAACACTCTGGGAGGCCGAGGTGGGAGGATTGAGTTCAGGAGTTCAAGACAGGGCAACATAGCAAGACCCTGTTTGTACAAAAAATTAAAAAAAAATAGCTGTGTGTGGCAGCATACCCACATAGTCCCAGTTAGTTGGATGACTAAGGTGGAAGGATTACCTGAGCCCAAGAGGTGGAGACTGCAGTGAGCCATGATAATGCCACTGCACTCCAGCCTGGGTGACAGAGTGAGACTCTAACTCAAAACAAACAAACAAACAAACAAGGATCAGAAATATATAAAAAGTATACCAAAACCATTTTGTTAATTAAAAAATCCTCTAATTAGAGATTAACCATCAGCAGATCATCCAATTCTTTGACAGTTTCACAGAGTTGAAGTAAAATTATTCAGTTTAAACCTACACGAAGAGCTGGGCTCGGTGGCTCAGCCTGTAATCCTGCGCTTTGGGAGGTTGAGGTGAGTGGATTGCCTGAGCCTGCGGGTTCGAGACCCGCCTGGGTAACTTGGCGAGACCTCATCTCTACAATAAATAAAAAAATCAGCCAGGTGTGGTAGCGCATGCCTGCAATTCCAGCTACACAGAAGGCTGAGGGGGAAGGATCGCCGGAGCCCAGCAGGTGGAGGCTGCGGTGGCCGGGAGCACCCACTGCACTCCAGTCTGGGCGACAGAGTGAGACTCCAACTCAAAACAAACAAACAAACAAACAAGCAACAACAACAACAAAAACCTACACAAAGTGTCAGCATTCAAACTAGATAGAGACTGGCTTGGACATTGCGCATCTGCCTTAAATGACAAGGGCCAACCTCACCCATGTGAAGTGAGTCACGGCATGAATTTTCATTGCTGCTTACTTTTAAAAGCTAAATTATTTTTATAAAAGAGCCACAAATCTGTAGTTTAAAAAGTTAAAGAGTATTACAAAGGTTGTAATAAAAAGTAAAGTTTTATGCCTCCATCCCACCATGCCTGATTTTCTGCTTCCCAGAGACACTTTTAACTCTGGTTAGGTTCTACTGGCATTTATCTCCATATTTATAAGTAACACGCTGATACTGTGATTTCTTAAACTTTCAATTTTAGACCTTCTCTATTTACTTCCTGTTATAAAAAACAAAGATATCTTTTATTTTATTTTTTTGAGCTGGAGTAAAGCTATTTCTTATTTCTTTTACCTCTTTTTACCCTCCCCTCAAACTTCCCTCATTAATCACTCCCCCAATATAGTTCTGCCATAAGTTTTAGTTTGGTCAACATTCAATATTTATCCTCTTATGACCATTTAGTTATATTACAGTTAGCCAAGGAGCGACCTATGATTACATTTCCTTTCTTTTATGACATTTTTCTTGGAGTTAATGATTGTCGTTTCCTCTGTTGCTAGGGATTTTTTTTTTTTTAACGAACTCATCCCCAGTTTTTTCCATGAACTTATCCCCAGTTTTTTCCTAAACATTCAGAGTTGTAAAACTTCTCTTGGCCAGGTCCAACAAGCACACCAGGGAATCCAGCAGCGACTTTTCTTTCTCCAGATACATCCCTCCCACAGCCCTCTGTCTTCCTGCTCTGGTTTGAATTGGTTGTTCTCTAGGCGTCAGGACCAGCTATCTTTATTGAACGCTTTTTTTCCTATCCTATGTGGGATCTTTGCCTCTCTCATTTTACTCTTTTGTTTTGGCGGAATGTATCCTTCAGTTTATTTTTCAGAAAGGATACATATAGTTAAATGTTTTGAGACCTTGAATATCTTTTTCAGAAAGGTCTAAAAAGGAGTAAGGGTAGCAGTAAGCTGGGCAGAGCCAAGTTGCCAGGGGGCTGGGGAGCTGGAGGCCAAGAACCCATCCTAGGGAGGCAGAGAGGTAGTGATAGGAGTGACTGGCTGCTCCGAGGCTCCAGGTCCCATGTTCGGTGTTCCACTGGAATTCACTTACAGAGCGCAAGTTGCATGATACAATTATGAAGAATTTCAAGATGTGATAGCAGAGAATTAAACCAAGCATGTGAGTTTCTTCTGAGTGTGGGACCTTGTGTGATTACACCTTGTTATAAACCTATGAAGGTAGCTCTGCTGGAAATAAGAATAGCGTATGTATTTACTTATACTCTCCAACTGACCCCATCCATCTAAATGAAAATGAAGAGATTTTAATTCCTTTCACATACTAACAGAAATTCCAGATGGATTAAAGATTTAAATGTAAGAAGGTGAACAAGAGCAAAATGTAGGAGAACATGCATATAACCCAGTGGCATGGGAGATCATTTAAATCAAGACAATAAATGCAGATGCCATAAAGGAAAAGACTTGCTTGCATAAACGTTATTTTATATGGAAAAATATTTTATAAACAAAGACAAAAGACAAATAATAGACTGGGGAAAAGTCACAGCACATAAAATAGATAAATTATTAACGTTTAAAATATTTGCGTACCTCTAAAAACTGATAAAAACATCTCAGTTGGAAAATAGGCAAAGGATATATGTGATGGACAATTTCCAAGAGGAAATCCAAATACTATGTAAAAAGATATTAAGAAAATGCAAATCAAAGGGACACCGAGAGAATACCACTTACAAATTACATTGGGAAAAATTAAACAGAAACTAATTAGTAGAGGTTTTTGCTGGGAAAAAGGAACTACTGTCTTACATTACTGGTGGAAATGACTAACATTAGAGTTCTTCTCTGACATAATAAATTCCAGAAGTCAGCAATAGAATGACCACAAAAACTTAAGAGAAAAAGATTGTGATAAAGAATTTTTACCCAACAATGTTGTCATCTATGTATGGCAGCAACAGTGGGAATCGCTGATGTCCAGCAGCTGAGAAATGTTACCACTCAAGCACCCTTTCAATAAAAATGACTCAAAACATTTCTCCAAAGGACATGACAATGAATCAAAGCAAGAGCCAA
Source organism: Tarsius wallacei (assembly GCA_963574415.1). NCBI lineage: Eukaryota > Metazoa > Chordata > Mammalia > Primates > Tarsiidae > Tarsius > Tarsius wallacei. The sequence goes on along the minus strand of CAUYQG010157386.1, from coordinate 9,315 downwards.
AGATGGGGGATTTGGGGTTGAAAAGAAGCAGTAGTGAATACTAAAACCAGTTAAAGATAGAAAAAGTCAGGCTTGTATCGACAAGATGGCAAAATAGAAGATTCCAGCCCTGATACCTCCACAGAAACACCAATATTGGCAACCATCTATAGACAAGAATATCTTTGTGGGAGCCCTAGAGTCTAGCTGAGGGGTTCCAGCACTCTGGTGGAGCAAAACATTCAAGTCGGTATATGGAAGATAGAGCCTTGGATCCAGGACAATGGTGGCTGAGACACTTTTGTGGAACTGTACAGAAACAATGCAGCAGCTGAGAGACGGAAGAGCCAGGAGCACTTCAACTGCTGGTTTCTGATGGGCTTGACTGTGGCTGTTGTGGTTCTGCTGGGCTCTCTCTTCAGTCGAAAATGACCAGACATTGACCATCCACTCACCCTTCTGCCCTGTCCTCACCATATCCCTCTGTCCAGCCACCATTGCCACCAGGAGAACCACTACATGCAGCTATGCCACCCACCTGTTAGGATTTGCCTTAGACCTGGTCCCCTGCAGTTAGTCTTCTAGAATTTACCAGGCTTCTGTGAGAGCCACTTTCCCCACATCTCAATTCTCTTGGCCTCAAAATCCACTGAGTTTCTCCCAAATGTGCCCCATGGAGACTGACAGGTATGGGAGAGTTTGTGGAGGGGCCAGTCCTGCCTGGCCAGGTAGATTTGTGCCTCACTCTGTCCTGCTTGGACAACTGGGCTGCCAAGGCCAGAGTGGCCTGGCCAGGAGCCCCTCTAGCCTCCCTCTCTCCTCTGCTTCACTCTTGGCTTATTTCATCCCTATGGGTCCCAGCCCGGCTCCGGCCACCCTGGGCTCTCTGCTGTACTTATTCAAGACTAGTTTGTATTCCTTGGGAAGATGATATATGATTTTTGTTAAGCATGTTTGTATTTATGTGTGAGGAACTGCTGGCTTGCTGTGTGCATGCACATGGAGAGCTGGTGCTGGAGAAGGATGGCCTGACGCTCCTGCCCCTGCCCTAGTCGGGGAAGCTGGCTGGGGTCCTGGCTCCTGAGCGACACCTGTCCCTCCCCCACCCCATCCCACACTTGTTCCAGCTCTTTGAAATAGCCTATGTGAAGGTGAAAGTAATAAACCATGTTGATTCAGTGAAAAAAGATGGTTAAAATGTCCATATTATCCAAAATGATCTATAGATTCGATGCAATCCTTATCAAAATTCCAATGCCATTTTTCATAGCAATAGAAAAAATTCCACAACTTATGTGGGATGACAAAAGCCCCTAAACAGCCAAATAAATCTTGAGCAAAAACAACAAAGCAGGAAGCATTACACTACAAAGCTACAGTGATCAAAATAGCATGGTACTTGCATAAAAATAGACATGTAAGCCAATGGAACAGAATGGAGAGCTCAGAAATAAATCCACACATTTAAGGTTGATTGATTTTTGACAAAAGGTGCCAAAAATGTACAATGAGATAAAGGATGAGTTCTTTAGTAGATGGTATTGGTGAAACAGAATGTCCCCAAGCAGACGACTAAAATTGGACCATTATCTCACACCACATGTAAAAACAAACTGAAATAGGATTAAAGATTTAAATGTTAGACCAGAAAACATCAAACTACTAGAAGAAAATATAGTGGGAAAACTTCTTGACATTGTTCTGTGCAATGATTTTTAAAATTATATGACCCAGTAAATACAATCAATAAAAGCAAAAATAGATAAATGCAATTGCATCAAGCTAAAATCTTCTGCGCAGCAAAGGAAACAATCAACAGAGCGAAGAGGTGACCTATGGAATGGGAGAATACATTTGCAAATCAAGCACCTGATAAGAGGTTAATACCCAAAATATATAAGGGATTTAAGCAACTCAATAACAAGATAATAATCCAATTTAAAAATGGGCAAAGTAACTGAATAGCCATTTCTCCCATCGAAGTGCTAACCAGGCCCAACCCTGCTTAGCTTCTGAAATCAGACAAGAATGTGCAAGTTCAGGGTAGTATGGCCACTGACTGAATAGACATTTCTCAAAAGAGGACATACAAATAGCCAACATATGAAAAAACGTTCAACATCACTTATCACTAGGGAAATATAAAAATGAAACCACAATGAGAATTGCCTTGCATCTGTTGGAAGACTATCACTAAAAAGACAAATGACAACAAGTGTTGGTGAGGATGTGGAGAAAAGGGAACTTTTGTGCACTGTAGGTGGTAATATAAATTACGAAAATAGTATAAAATCACTCCTATTCACCATGGTACTGGAAATCCTAGCCAGAGCAATCAGGCAAGAGATAGAAATAAAAGGCATCTAAATTGGCAAGGAAGAAGTCAAACTTTGTTTGCTGATGACATGATAGTATATCTAGAAAAGCTTGAAGAATCCTCCAAGAGATTCCTAGTTTTGGCAAATGACTTCAGTAAAGTTTCAGTATACAAAATCAACATACAAAAATCAGTAGCATTTCTACACAACAATAATGCTCAAGCTGAGAACAAAATCAAGAGCTCAATTCCATTTACCATAAACACACACACACACACACACACACACACACACACACACAAATCCCTGGGAGTGTATTTAACCAAGGAGGTGAAAGATCTCTACAGGAAGAACTAACAAAACACCAATGAAAGAAATTGTAGATGACACAAACAAATGGAAGAATAGCCCATGCTAATGAAATGGAAGAATCAATCTCATTAAAATGACTATACTGTCCAAAGCAATTTATACATTCAATGCAATCCCTATCAAAATACCAATATTATTTTTCACAGAGCTAGAAAAATGTTCCTAAAGTTTATATGGAACCCAAAAAGAGCCAGAATTGTCAAAGCGATCCTAAGTAAGAAGAACAGAAGAACATTGCCTGACTTCAAATTTTACTATGAGGCTATAGTAACTACAACATGGTATTGGTACAAAAAAAGACATATAGATCTATGGAACAGAATAGAGAACCCAGAAATAAAGCCACGTGTCTCCAACCAACCGATCTTTAACAAAGTTGACAAAAATAAGCAATAGGGAAATTATACTCTATTCAATAAATAATGCTGGGAAAACTGGCTAACCATATGCAGGAAGAATGAAACTAAACCCCCTACCTCTCACCATATACAAAAATTATTTCAAGATGGATTAAAGACTTAAATGTAAGACCTGAAACTATACAAATCCTAGAAGAAAACATATGAAAAACTCTTCTAGACATTGGCCTAGGCAAAGATTTTTTGATGAAGACCACAAAAGCAAATGCAATAAAACAAAAATAACTAATGGGATTTAATTAAACTAAAAAGCTTCTGAACAGCTAAAGAAATAACAGAGTATACAGAATGGGAGGAAACATTTGCAAATTATGTCTCAAAGGGCTAATATCCAGAATCTACAAGGAACTCAAACAACTCAACATGAAAAAAACAAAACAACCTCATCAAAAAGCGGACAAAATTCACACATAGATATTTCTCAAAACAAGACACATACATGGCCAACAAACATATGGAAAAATGCTCAACATCACTAATCATCAGGGAAATGCAAATTAAAACCACTATGAGATATCATCTTACACTAGTCAGAATGGCTATTATTAAAAAATCAAAGAACAACAGAGGTTGGTGTGGATGCGGAGAAAAAGATACTCATACACTATTGGTGGAAATTTAAACTAGTTCAATCTCTAGGGAAAACAATATGGAGATTTCTTAAAGAACTAAAAATAGACTTACTATTTGACCCAGGAATCTCAATACTGGGTATCTATCCAAAGGGAAAGAAATCATTATATTATAAAGATACCTGTACTTGCATGTTTATTGCAGCACTATTCACAATAGCAAAGTCATGGAACCAACCTAAATGCTCTGCAATGATTGGATAAAGAAAATGTGGTCTGTATACACTGTGGAATATTATGCTGCCATAAAAAGAACAAAATCATGTCCTTTGTGGCAACACAGATGGAGCTAGAGAACATCATCCTAAGTGAACTAACTTAGAAAACAGAAAACCAAATACCACATGTTTGCACTTATATGTGGGTGCTAAATGGTTGTAGAGGTGGAAATAGTAGACAGTGGGGACACTGGAAGGGGGAAGGCGGAGAGGAGAGTTAGAGTTCAGAAGTTACCTATGGGGTACAATGTTCACTATCTGAAGAATGGGTCACCTGAAGCCCAACCCCCACCAGGACACAATATGCCCATGCTACAAGCATGCACTTGTATCCCCTGAATCTAAAATGTAAAAGATTAAAATATAAAAGAAAACAGTATCTCCTCAAAAAATTATAGGCAGAACTATCATATGATCCAGCAGTCTCACTTCTGAGTATATATGCAAAGGAAATAAAATTCGTATGTCAAAGAAATATCTGCACTCTTATGTTCACTGCAGCATTGCTCACAATAGCCAAGGTATGGAATCAAATGAAGTGTCCATCGACAGATGAGTAAATAAAGAAAATGTTACCTGGTCATGCATTGCTTGATGATAGAGATATGTTCTGAGAAATGTGTCTTTTGTCATTGCATGAACATCATAGAGTGTACTTACACAATGGTCAGATGGGTCTAACCTGTCCCACATCTAGGATATATGGTACTGTCTATTGTTCCTAGGTTACAAACCTGCACAGCATGCTACTGCGCTGAATACTCTAGGCAATTGTAGCACAATGGTAATTATTTGTGTTGCTAAACATAGAAAAGGCACATTAAAAGTACAGTACAGAAGATAAAGGCTGGGCGCGGTGGCTCATACCTGTAATCCCAGCACTTTGAGAGGCTAAGGTGGGAGAATCACTTGAGCCCAGGAGTTCAAGACTAGCCTAGGCAACATAGCGAGACCTCGTCTCCCCCCAAAAATCAAAAGTTAGCTGGATGTGGGGGTGCACACCTGTAGTCTCAGTTACTCGGGAGACTGAGGCGGAAGGATTACCTGAGCCCAGGAGGTTGAGACTGGGTGAGCTGTGATCGTGCCACTGCACTCCAGCCTGGGTGACAGAGTGAGACTCTAACTAAAAAAAAAAAGAAGATTAAAAAATAATACGCTTGTCTAGGGAACTTACACGAATGAGCTTGCAGGACTGAAAGTTGCTCTGGGTGAGTCTGTGAGTGATGGAGACTGAATGTGAGGGCCTAGGACATGACTATCTCTACTGTGGACAAACACTGTACACCTGGGCCACACTAAGTTTATAAAAAATATTTTTTCTTCAATAATAAACTAATGTTAGCTTACTATAACTTTTAAACTTTATAACTGTTTTAATTTTTTAAAACTTTTCTATTCTTTTGTAATAACACTTAGCTTAAAGCACAAACACGTTATACAGCTGTACAAAAGTATTTTCTTTCTTTATATCCTAATTCTATAAGCTTTTTTCTATTTAAAAATTTTTATTTTATTTTTTACTTTTAAACTTTTTTGGTTAAAAACTAAAACACAAGCTGGAGAGTCAGTTGGGCTTATTCACTGATTCGATGAAAAACAAAAACAAAAACACAAACACATACATTAGCCTAGGCCTACACAGAGTCAAGGACATCAATATCACCATCTACCACCTCCTCATCTTGTCTCGCTGGAAGGTCTTCAGGGACAATAACATGCATGGAGACCAGCCTAGGCAACATATTACCTCCTATGAAAATCTCCTGAAGGAGCTGCCTGAGGCTGTTTTACGGTTAACATTTTTAATAAGTAGAAGTATACGCTAAAACAATGATAAAGAGTATGGTGTAGTAAACCCATAAACTGGTAACAGTTGTTTATTATCATTATTAAGTATTATGTAATGTACGTAATTGTATGTGCTATACTTTTATACAACTGTCAGGGAAGTAGGTTTGTTTGTACCAGCATGACCACAAACATGGGAGTAAATTGTTGCATTACAACATTATGAGGGCTACAATGTCACTAGGTGATAGGAATTTTTCAGCTTCCCTATGATCTTATGGGACCACTGTTATGTACGTGGTCCATTATAGACTGGAATGGCATTGTGTGGCATATGACCGAACACACCACACATACACACACACGCGCACACACACACACAAAATGGAATATTATTCAGCCTCGAAAAGGAAATCCTATCATTTGCCACAACATGGTTGAAACTAGAGAACATTATGCTAAGGGAAATTAGCCAGGTATGGAAAGACAAATACTGCATAATTTCACTTGTATGTGGTATCTGAACAACTGAACTTGTCAAAGCAGAGGAGAATGGTGGTTGCCAGGGGTGGGGTGGGAGGAGGTGAGAGAATGGGAAGGTATTAGCCAGAGGATGCAAAATTTCAGTTATACAGGATGAGTAAATTCTGGAAATCTATTGGACAGCATGGTATCTATAGTTAACAATAGTGTACTATGTATTTGGAAACTGTTAAGAGAGTATATATAGTGCAATTTATATTTGGAAACTGTCAAGAGAATGTATATATATATATATATATTTTTTTTTATGTGTATATTTTTTGAGTCTCACTCTGTTTTCCAGGCTGGAGTGCAATGGCACGATCATGATTTACTATAGAATCGACTTCCTAGGCACAGGCAATCCTTCCGCTTCAGCCACCACACCTGGCTAACTTTAAAAAATGTTTTTTGTAGTGAGGAAGTCTTGCTATGTTTCCCAGGTTGGTCTTGAACTCCTGGGCTCAAGCAATCTTCCTGCCTGAGCCTCCCAAAGTGCTGAAATTATAGGTGTGAGCAGCCACACCTGGCAAGAGAGTAGATCTTAAATGTCCTAACCACACACACACACTCACACACACACAGATGATACCTATGTGAGGTGATTGTTGTGTTAATGTGCTTGATTGTGGGAATCACTTGCCAATGTATACATAAATCAAAACATCAGGTTGTACACCTTTAAAATATACAATTTTTATTTGTCAGTTATACTTCAATAAATAAAAAATAATAATTACTACTATGATAACAAATGGAATGAAAAAGACATACACTTTCAAATATTTCGTTACATGTTTATTTTTAATAGCATTTTCAGGTTGTAAAAGGACACAGGCTGTTGTTATTAATTTTAAATTCAGAAAAATTATAAAGAAGACACTAAAACCCATAATCTCATCATCCGAAGGCAACATCATAAATATTTTTATGAATTTTTCTTTTTCTCTTTGTATGTCTCTCTATATTTTAAAAAATGTAGTTTAATATCCTATTTATTTTACTCTGCATTATATTATGACCACTCCACTCATTAAATATTTTTTGAAAAGTTAGCTTTTAGGTGTTTCATGATATTTCATTGTAAGTGGTACCATAAATTATTTAACCATTTCTCATTTGGGTACATTTAGGTTGTTTCTAGTTTCTATGTATATATATATACATACATATATATATGTATATATATATATACTTAAAAAATTTTTTTAAAGATGTGGGGTAAAATTCAGGTTAGGTATACAAATGTTCATTATGCAGGTACCCTTGTTGATGAGGTGTACCCCTCTGTCCCCTGGCAGTATCCCTCAACTGCCAATCCCACACCCCCTCCCCTGGCAGTTTCCCACTACTGCCAATCCCTTTCTTATAGTATTATGATAATTGTTCAGGGTCTGCTTATGAGTGAGAACATTTGGTACTCTGTTCTTTGTTTCTGTGATAGATCACTGAGTATGATAGACTCTAATCCATCCAAGATGCTGCAAAGTTCACATGTCTGTTCTTCTTTATGGCTGCATAATATTCCATTATGTATATGTACCACATTTTTTTTTTACCCAGTCCAGCTTTGGTGGGCAGAATGGTTGGTTTTATGTTTTTGCTACTGTGAATAGAGCTACAACAAATATGCGGATACAGGTGTCTCTATGGTAGAATGACTTGAGTTCCTCCGGGTATATTCCCAATAGGGGGATTGCTGGGTCATATGGAAGGTCAATTTCTAGTTCTTTCAGAAATCGCCACACTGTCCTCCAAAGAGGTTGCACTAGTTTGCATTCCCACCAGTAAGTAGAAGCATTCCTTTTTCTCCACATCCTCGCCAGCATCTGTTGTTTGTTTTACTGATGATGGCCATTCTTACAGGGGTTAGGTGGTATCTCAATGTGGTTTTGATTTGCATTTCTCTGATGATGAGTGAGGCTGAGCACCTTTTCATGTGTCTGTTGGCTGCCCGTATATCTTCTTTTGAGAAGTGTCTATTCATGTCTTTTGTCCACTTTTTAAAGGGGCTGTTTGTTTTTTTCCTTTTGGCGTGTTTGAGTTTCTTGTAGATCCTAGATGTTAGGCCTTTGTCAGATACATGCAGTTGGCAAATATTTTTTCTCATTCTGTGGGCTGTCTCCCCACTCTCTTGATGGTTTCTTTGGCTTTGCCGAAGCTCGTCAGTTTGATGAGGTCCCGCTTGTCTATCTTATCTCTTATGGTATGGGCACTTGGGGTTTTGGTCAGGAATTGGTTGCCAGTTCCAATTTCCATAAGGGTGTCTCCTGCATTTTCTAAGATTCTTATAGTTTGAGGTTTTATGTTTAGGTCTTTGATCCATTTAGAGTTAATTTTTGTGTATGGTGATAGGTAGGGGTCCTGTTCCAATCTTCTGCATGTGATCAGTTTTCCCAGCACCATTTACTGAGTAGGTTCTCCTCTCCCCAGTGGTTGTTGTTGGAGGCTTTGTCAAAGATGAGTTGGTTGAGAAATTGAGGCTTTGCTTCCGGAATCTCTATCCTGTTCCACTGGCCTGTATGCCTGTTCTTATACCAATACCAGGTTGTTTTGATTATTGTAGCCTTATAGTAAAGTTTGAAGTCTGGAAGTGTGATACCTCCTGCTTTGTTTCTTTTGCTAAGGATTGTTTTGGCTATTCGTGGTCGTTTATACTTCCAGATGAATTTCTGTATTGTCGTTTTCAGGTCTGAGAAGAATGATGTTGGTAATTTGTTGGGTATTGTGTTGAATCTGTAGATTGCCTTTGGTAGGCTAGACATCTTAACAATGTTGATTCTTCTTATCCATGAGCATGGAATATTTTTCCATTTGTTTGTGTCTTCTTGGATTTCTTTGAGCAGTTTTTTATTCTCATTGTAAAGGTCTTTCACTTCTCTGGTTAGGAAGATGCTGAGGTATTTCATTTTTTGTGTGGCTATTGTGAATGGGATTGTGCTTTTTATTTGGTTCTCCACCTGCTTGTTGTTGGTGTATAAGAATGCAACTGTCTTTTGCACGTTTATTTTGTACCCTGAGACTTTGCCAAAGTCCTTTATCAGTGCAAGCAGGTTTTTGACAGATT
>CAUYQG010157384.1:0-10453 GCA_963574415.1 Tarsius wallacei | reverse complement strand
CGCCTGGCTAATTTTTTTGATTTATTGTAGAGATGAGGTTTCGCCTGCCCAGGCGGGTCTCGAACCCGCGGGCTCAGGCAATCCACTCACCTCAGCCTCCCAAGGCGCGGGATTACAGGCTGAGCCACCGAGCCCGGCTTGACTCTTCTTATTGTTTAGAATCATCATCTCCAGAAACTACAATTTCTTCAACATGGGTCGCAGATTTCTGACGACTGTTCTCCAAATACGAGGGGGAACTCCCCCCCCAAAAATGGCAAATTTTTTTAGGGTTAGCCTGATATACAAATGTTCTAGGAACCCATCAGCATCAGTGTACCAGCTACTGTTGTTGTGAGAAGCTGCGTTCTGCTTCAGTGATTTTTTTTTTAAGAGATTCTCCCAACACATTTGCCCCTTTCATGATGGATGATTTACACAAACAACCTGCTCACACTGCACTGAGTGTTCAGCAGTTTTTGATGAAAAACGGCATGACCCCTGTGCCCCCACACCCCCTATCCACCCAATCTCACCCTAAGCAACTTTTTTTGTTTCTCCAGATGAAAAAAGTCCTCAAAGGGAAACATTTTGCCAACATGAAAGAGGTGAAATAAAAAAATGTCATAAGCACTAAAAAGCATCAAGACTGATGAACTCAAAACCTGTTTTGAGCAGTGGAAAAAGCATCTCGATAGGTATATTGCATCAAATGGAGAGTACTTTGAAGATGACTGAAGTTGAAACATAGAATAAATACACAGTTTTGTACAAAAAAATTCTGGGTGTTTTTGGGTCCCCCCCTCTTTGTAGATCTTTTAAAAGGTGTTGCCCACTGTCATTTTATTTAGATGTATCATGTAAATTTTTTTGTGAAATATTTCTAAATTATCATTTTGTTGAGCATTAAAAAAATTATTCAAAGAGATCGAGGAGGGGCTTCAAGATGGTTCACTGGATGCATCTGGTACTCACCTCTTGTGAGTAGATTACTATACTTTGAATAGATTATCTAAAAGGGACCACTGGAATTCAACAGAGAACTGACCAAAAGACAACTAAAATGAGGAAGGAGAGGTTAGTGGGGCAGCCTGCTCAGCCAGGATCAGCTGAGAGACTGAAGAGGCTCCCCAGTGCAGGGAAGGGGTAAGCGAGAGACCTAGAAGTCCATATTCCCAGCATGGACTCCTGGGAACTGAGGAGGGTGGGGCTTGGCTTGTTGGCAAGTCTAGCACTAGATCTTCTTGACCCTCATGAGCCTTAACACCAACATAGGGAACGGCCTGGCGACTGCACAACAGAATTGCTACAGAGAGGGAGCTCATGTTGAGTCCTACAAACTCCTAAGTTCTAAGTAACTGCAGTATGGTGCCATTTTGAGAACCCATCTCTCACCGGACTACGTCCTGCCCTGGGTGCAACATCCCCTGCATCTCCACATCCCTGGAGCTTCATTAACATTCCCTACCTGCAGCTTCCTCTGCTGCTGGCTGTTGCGCTGCATCGGCTAAAGCATGAGTGACCGGCAGCAATCTTACCTCCCCAGTAGTGGGGACAGCCACAACAAAAAGGCATCCCGTTTGCAGCTGTAGCTGCTGCCAGCTGCTGCTGCCTCCAAGACCAAAGAGCAAGCCACTGTTATTGACCCTTCCTTTCCTAGCAAAAGTGTGACAGCATTTTCAGATATCTTGAGGGCAAACTTCACTGCCAGCAACTGCTGCTGCTGTTGCTGCTGCAGGGTGCTGTCACTGGAGCTGAATCACTAGTGAAGTCTGTGCCCCAAGCAGCCTGCCTACAGCTACTCCCACTGAAAACAACCCTGCTAGCCCTAGTAGCAGAGTGGCAGTACTTTCCCCATCTGAGCATTCCACCGGCACTCTAAGGATAACCCCGTGCCTGCCTACAACAGCCAGTGCCCACCGGCACCACCAGGGGCCTAAGGGCAGGTCCAACAAGCCAAGCCCCACCCTCCTCAGTGCCCAAGCATGCTGAGTCCTGGGGATTGCCTAGCCCAGTCCACCGCTGTTGGCACCTGAACACTCCTTCTAGGGTCTGAGTTTAGGCCCACTAAAATTGCTGCTATCACCAAAGTTGATACCCACCCACATGCACCACCTGTAGGCCTGGGGACTGGTCGACCCAGCACATTGCAACTACCGTCAACACAATGTGGATCACTTGGGACCCAGATGGTTGTCCCACTAATGTTACTGTCATTACCCATGCTACACTCACTACCTAGGGCCCCAAGAACCCACCTACCCACCCGGACCACAGGTGCCATTTGTGGTATCTTAGAAAGCCACTTGGAGGCCCAAGAACTGGCCTGCCTAGACCCACTAACAACAGTGCTAGTGTACGCCATGCTGGGTTCCCAAAACAGACACGCTTGTCCCATCATTAAAACCAATGGAGAATAAAGATAGGCCCACCTGGTGTTCCAGTCCCCAGCAAAATTTCACCACAACCTCCACTAACAACCTCTCTCCAAGCCACTGAGAAAATCAAATATGCTACTGACCCAGATTACAGCTGAAGATATTATATAGATACTACACTGCTATATATACCCTGCATCAAAGCTAAAGTGCCCTACCCAAGCAACAACATAGACATATCTTCAGGAAAAAGTCCTCTGCTATGAAAGCAAATCCAAAAAATTAGAAGAAGCAACGATTATACCCAATGCATGGACATAGAAAAAGTTACAAGAAATATAAAAAAGCAAGAATATTTGACACTTCCAAAGGAGCATAATAATTCTCCAGCAACAGATTTCAATAAAAAAGACATTTTAAAAATCTCAGAAAAATAATATATAATATTGACAGCAAAGTAGCTCAGTGAGATACAAGTGAATAGTTAAAAGCAATACAAAGAAATCAGAAAACAATTCAGACTATGAATGAGAATTTTACCGAAAAGATAGATATCATTAAAAAAAATTCTGGAGCTGAAGAATTCATTGCATGAAATACAAAATGCATTCAAAACTTCAACAGTAGATTGGATTAAGCAGAAGAAAGAATTTTAGAACCTGTAGACAAGTCTTTTGAGATAATTCTGAAGCAAAAATAAGAAAAAATAATTCAAAAAAACCCAGTAAACCCTTCATGACATATGGGACACCATCAAGAGACCAAATATTAGAATTATCAGTGTTCCAGAAGGAGATAAGAAAACAAAAGACTTAGAAAACCCATTTCACAAAATACTAGATGAAAACTTCCCAAGTCTAGCAAGAGATTTAAACATTCAGATACCAGAGGATCAGAATCCACAAATAGATTCTATTCAAAAAGATTTTCTTCATGGCGCATTATAGTCAAACTGTCAAAAGTGAAAGATAATTCTGAAAACAACAAGAGAAAGGTGTCTAGTCACTTATAAAGTAATCCTTATTAGACTAACAGTGAATTTCTCAGTAGAAACTCTTACAGGCCAGGAGAGAGTGGAATGATATATTCAAAGTGCTAAAAACAATTACCAGGCAAGATACTATACTCAACAAAGTTATATTTCATGAATGAAGGAGAAATAAAATCTTTCCCAGACAAGCAAAAGCTAAAGAAATTAATCACCTCCAGCCCAACCAGTTTGTCAGATGCTTAAGGAAGTCATATACCCAAAAGCAAGAGAATAATATATATTATAATGAAAATATAAAATCCACTGGTAGATGAAACACACAAAGATTCAAATGTCACTACTACAGAAAAATCACCAAATCACAATGATATACAATAAGAGAGAAAGAAAAGAACAAAGGATTTACAAAACAATCAGAAATCAATTAATAAAATGACAGGAATAAGCTCTCACATATCAATAATAATCTTGAATGTAAATGGATTAAACTTTCCACTTAAAAGTTATAGACTGGCCTAATGGATTAAAACACATGACCCAACAATATGCTACCTACAAGAAACTCATCTCACAAATAAAGACACATAACAATTGAAAGTAACTGTATGAAAAAAGATATTCCATGCAAATGAAAATCAAGAAGGGCTATATTTATATCAGATACAACAGACTTTAAGTCAAATATAATAAAAAGAGACAAAGAAGGTCATGATATAATGGTAAAGGAATAGATTCAGCAAGAAGATATAACAACTCTAAATATAGATCCACCCAACAACAGAGTACCCAAATCTATAAAGCAAATATTATTAAAGGGAGAGATGAAATTGTAATATAATAATAGTTGGGGGTTTCAACACCCCACTTTAGGCATTAAATAGATTATCTACATAGAAAATCAACAAAGAAATATTGGATTTAGACTGCATATTAGACCAAATGGACCTTACAGACATTTGCAGAACATTTCATCCAAAAGCTACAGAATACAAACTTTTCTCATCATCACATAGAACATTCTCCAGAACAGACCATATGTTAGGACACAAGTCAAGTCTCAACAAATTTTGAAAAATCAAAATCACATCAAGCATCTTCTCAGACCACAATGGAATAAAACTAGAAATCAATAATCAGAGGAACTTTTAAAACTGTAAAAGTACAAGAAAATAAAACAACTGAGTTGTTGCCTGAATATTTGAATTTAGAAATGTATTAAATGAATCCATTTATCTGATTGCCATATTCACTGAGATAATTGCTTTGAAAGTGCTATATGACTTTTAATTTATATTTTCTACCTTGTCTTTCTTAATAAACTTTTTATTTTAAAATTGTTTTACATTTACAAAAAAGTTACAAATATAATACAAATTTTTTATATACTCCACACTCCATATCCCCCATTATTAACATCTGATATTGGTATGATATATTTGTCACAATTAGTTAACAAATATTGATGCATTATTATTACAGAAATGCATATTTTCTTCACATTTTCTTAGTTTTTTTCTAATGTATTTTTGTTCTCCAGAATACCATCCAGGATACCACATTATATTTAGTTGTCATATTTCTTCAGATTCTTCTTGACTTTGACAGTTCCTCAGATATTCATTATTTTTGATGTTCTTCACAGTTTTGAGGAGGACTGGAAAGTTATTTGTAGAATGACCTTCTATTGGAATTTGTCTGATGTTTGTCATATGCTTAGAAAAGGGTTATGAGTTTTAGGGAGGAATACTGCAGTGGTGCTATTCTCATCACGTCATCTCGAGGTTACAGGCTATAAACATGACTTATGTTTGCTGTTAACCTTAATTATGTGACTGAGGTAGTATCTGTCAGATGTCACCACAAAGTTACTCTCCCCCCACTTCATACTGTACACTTTAGAAGGAAATCACTAGGCACAATCCACATGTTCTAAGTGGGAGTGATACACCACCTTTGTGAGGGAATAATATTTACATAGGTTATTTAAAATTTGCCATCATGGTAGATTTTCCCTTATCCTCTGTTTATTTAGCCAGCTAGTTCAGTCATTTATTTATATCAACATGGACTCATAGATATTTATCTTATACATTGGGTTATACTCCTATACTACTTTATTTTGTTGCTCAAAAATTTCCAGCTTTGTCTACTAAGAGAGCTTTCGGTTGACTCTTGTGTTCCTTGTGTTCATCATTGTGGGGTTTTCAATTTTTCTGAGCACTCTTTCTGTCGGTATAAGATGCTTCAGGCTTGCCTTGTATAATTACTACCACAGTCCTTGAATCAACCATTTCTCTGATGAGTTCTAGTTCCTTTTATTGGACTCCAAGGGGTCCTAGTCCTTTTTATAATATGAACCAAAATTTGGGCACTAGGTGCTTTAATTGTCTTTTAAAATGTTCTTAAAATATTTAACTATAATGTTGCATTGGAAAATGAAGTTATTGTTCAAATATCATATTTTTGTGAAATAAGAGGAAATGTCATCAAAGAAATCAGTTATCTGGGAAGAGACAGCAAGATTCTGAAAGCCAAGAGTGATTGATGTGGCTTATCCAAATATGACAAGGGACTATTACCCAGACACCAAAGAGCCATTGGTCCAAATCTTTTGATTGACTTTCAAAGGAAACCGAATCTTTTCTAGCAATATAAAATTTGATTAAAGAAAAGAATGAAGCCTTGGTTTAAACAAATAAATACAGCACAGCTCTGGCTTTCTTAGATATTCCTCCAACCACACTGTCATCTTAAAGTTGGTGGAGAGGTCAAGTCCAGAAGCTCAGATTTTAAAATGCTTCCCATCACAGGGTGTTGTGTGTCACTGAAACCCGTAAGAGTGAGTCCCAGGAATTGTCAGACACTACAGTGTGAAGAAGTCCTAGACACAATCTTGTGATACTGAAAAGAAAGGGACATATAAGTACAAAAATGTACATTTACTTGTTTTAGGTACATTATAGTTTGTTTTATCCTGGAAATATCTATAATTAAATTCATGGTTGTATGGTGCTATGGTTTGAATGTATCTCCTAAAGTTCATGTGTTGGAAACTTAATCTTCAAAGCAACAGTGTTGTTAAAAGGTGAAATCTTTAAGAGGTGATTAGATCATAAAGTTTCTGCCATCATGAATAGATTAGTGTCATTATCACGGTAGTGATTCTGATCAAAGGATAAGTTTAGCTTCTTCCAATCTCTCTCTCTCTTTCTCTTTCTCTCTGTCTCTCTGTCTCTCTGTCTCTCTGTCTCTCTCTCTCTCTCTCTCTCTCTCTCTCTCTCTCTCTCTCATGTTCTATGTGATGCCTTCCACCATGTTATGGATCAACACAAAGGCCTTTTGATCTTGGACTTCCCAGCCTCTAGAACTGTGGGTCAAATAAATGTTTGTTCTTTATAAACTACCCAGTTGACTCAGGTATTCTATTATAGCAGCACAGAATAAGCTAAGCCATATAGTCAATGGAGATTTAGAACCAGGAAAATACTTAATTCTATGAGACCATTTATCCCTGGAAAATGGAAATCTCCAGAATGCTCAAGGTTGTTTTCTGACCTTACATTTGAGCCAATAAAATGTACTTTTCCTAAGATTCATTTTGTGAAGCCTTTGTGAAATCACCACTTTGTATCCCTCTTCTCTATCTTCCCTTTCCTCTCTCATTCTCTCCCTCTTCCTCTTTCTCCTTTTTTTCTACCCAGTCTGTGAACATCTTTTTTAATGTCAGGTGTGCTTGTCAGTATTGCTTGAGCTTCTGGCTTTGTGAAAAGATGAAATATTTCCTTTTTTCTCTATTTCCTGAAATTGTCTCAATAGCTTAGGAACATCTGAAACTTAAAGATGTGAAAAAATGCACCCGTGAAACATTTTTTTTTCTATAGTTATTAGTATAGTTAAGTCTTTTGCTTCTTTCTGGATCCAAATTTTTAATATATATTCCTATAAATTTTTCCAAAAATTGTTAGTGTAGAAGTATGTAGAGTGATTTTATAATTTATAATTCTTTTCTATTTTCCCTGTATATATGATTGTTTTCTATTATTCTTCATTTTGTTTACTGGAATTTAATTTTTTTGTAATTATACTAGTTAGTGGTTCATCTATGTTTCCTAATGTTCAAAGAAATGCCAATTTTTCTGTACTTTTATTTAAGAATGTCTTTTTAATTTTGTTAATGCTTTTTTCTACTTTCTTTTGGTTTATGTTTCTTTCTAAATTTTTGTTTCAATAGCTTTAGGGGTGCAAGAGGCTTAGGGTTACATGGATACATTTTACAGTGGGGAAGAAATCTAGGGTTTAAGTGTACCTGTTATCCTCACTAGTACACATTGTGCCTGGTAAGTAATATTTCATCCCTCATCCCCCTCCCACCTTTCTGCTTTTGAGTCTCCAATGCCCATTACACCATTCTACATGCTTTTGCAGACTCATAGCTTAGCTTCCAATTATAAGTGAGAACATGTGAGAGGTTTTAGGATTAAGATGGCTGACATGAGGCAGCTAGAGTGAGTTTCTCCTATTGAGTGAACAAAGATAGTTTCTTTAGCATCCAGAGAGGAATGGATGCAGCAGCACTCTCCATGATTCTCTAAAGTAGAGATAATAACCACTTAGAGCAAAGAAGAAGGTAAAACATCCACCAACCTGGGCTGGAACTGACTGGACTCCACAGCCTCTGGGGACACAGGGGGAGGGTGAGTGACGGACTTCGGGAGTTCTGTGCTCCTGCTGCAAAATTGCAGGGATCCCTCGGCCTTGTGGGACCCCAGCCCCTCACGGGAAACCCCCTTCCCCACAGCCTTGCTCGGCCACAGAGTGGTGCAGGAAAAAAGCCTAGAGCAGCGCCAGCTGCCATTTCCCAGGAATTCAACCTCTGCAGGGCGGAGCAGCTGCTTTTCAGTCAGCTTGGGAGAGGACAAACCCCAAGGGCAAACTCTGTAGCTGCTGACAGTTAGTAGCTGGGCCATTTGCCTAAAAACACCTGAGGCCAGCTGCACCTTGACATTCAGATTGCCTGAGGCCAAGATCTGAGCCAGGCGGAATGCGTTGCCTTAGCAACCTTTCACTCCCTCGTGAAGTCTGGGCCTGCTCTGCACAACAGCATTACCTCAGTGGACTGAGACCCCCTCTTAATCCCTACTTGGGCAGCTAAGGGTGCATATTTGTGGGGTGCTCCATTTCCTGTCCCCTGCATGAACCCAGAAGTCTCAAAACAGACAGAAAACTTGGGAAATTCCCAGAGCCCTGTCCTTGGCCTAGACTGGCAGGGCACATCTTTGGAGAAATGCTCCCCAAGGAGAAACTCTACAGCCACCATTGTAACTGGCTTTCTCCCATAAGAGCCACCTCCTAGTTGGAGGACAACAGTACAGACAACCACATCAGAAACAACACCTCATCTTTGGGGAAGACCTGATCCCAAACACCAGCTAACAACACTTTCCAAGCCATGCTGGCCACTTAAGATGCAGTGAGACAGTGCAGGTACACAGCACAGGGCTGCCTCATCTTGCAATTGAGAAACTCACCACACCAAGGCTATATATAACCAAAGGAACCCTACAGTGCCTACATCAGCCTCCTGTCAACCACAAATAAGAAGAAATAGTCTACTCAAATGAGAAGGAATCAGAAAAATAATTCTGACAATATTAAAAAGTAATTCTCCAATACCCCCAAAAGACCACACAAACTCTTTAGCATGAACCCTAACCAAAATGAAATTGTTGAAATTCCAGACATAGAATTCAAAAGTTTGATGATAAAATTGGTCAAGGAACTGCAGGAGAAAACTGAAAACCAACATAAAGAAATAAAAATAAATAAATAAACTTTTCAGGATATGGATGAAAAATTCTCCAAAGAGATAGACAATTTAAAAAAAAGCTGGGCCTAGTGTGGTGGCTCAAGCCTGTAAACCCAGCACTTTGGGAGGCCAAGGTGAGGGGATTGCCTGAGCCCACAGCTTCAAGAACAACCTGGACAACTTGGCAAGACCTCATCTATATGTTAAATCAAAAAATTAGCCAGATGTGATGGGACACACCTGTAGTTCCGGCTACTTGGAAGGCTGAGGCAGAGGAATCAATGCCCCACTAAAAAGGTATAGACTGGTAGAATACATTAGAAACACACAAACACACACGCACAGACACAACTTGATTATCTGCTGCCTTCAAGGGACCCATTTAACTCACAGAGACTCCTATAGACTCAAGGTAAAATGGTGGGGAAAAATATTTCATGCAAATGGAAACCAACAGTGAGCAGAAGTAGCCATTCTCCTATCAGATAAAACAGACTTTAAATTAACAGCAGTAAAAAAAAAGACAAAGATGGCTATTATATAATGATAAAGGGATCAATCCAATGAGAGGACATAACAATTTTTTTTTTTTGAGTTCGAGTCTCACTCTGTTGCCCAGACTGGAGTGCAGTGGCACGCTCCCTGCCACCGCAGCCTCCACCTGCTGGGCTTCAGCGATCCTTCCGCCTCAGTCTTGCAAGTAGCTGGAACTACAGGCGTGTGCTACCACGCCCGCCTAATTTTTTTGATTTATTGTAGAGATGAGGTCTCGCCAAGTTGCCCAGGCAGGTCTCGAACCCGTGGGCTCAGGCAATTCACTCCCCTCAGCCTCCCAAAGCGCGGGATTACAGGCTGAGCCACCAAGCCCAGCTGGACATAACAATGTTAAATATACATGCACCTAACACCAGAACCCCCAGCTTTATAAAACAAATTCTACTAGAACTAAAAAAAGAGATAAACAGCAATACAATATTAGTCCACTGACTACAAAAGAGAGATTATCAAGGCAGAAAGTTAACAAAGAAACATTGCAGTTAAACAAGACATCAGAGGAAATGGAACTAACAGACATCTACAGAACATTCCATCACAAAAGTACATAATATACATTTTTTTTTTTTTGAGCTGGAGTCTCACTTTGTCGCCCAAGCCTTACATATTTCTTTAAATTTCAGTTTCTTTTAGCTCTGCTTTGATTTTCATTACTTATTCTCTTCTACTAGCTTTGGGCTTGGTTTGTTCATGTTTTCTAGCTCCTTGAGGTGTGATGTTAGGTTGTCAATGTGTAATCTTTCT
>CAUYQG010157381.1:0-15609 GCA_963574415.1 Tarsius wallacei | reverse complement strand
ACTGCAGCCTCAACCCGCTGGGCTCTGGTGATCCTTCCGCCTCAGCCTTCCGAGTACCCGGAATTACAGGCACGCGCTACCATGCCCGGCTGATTTTTTTGATTTATTGTAGAGATGAGGTCTCGCCAAGTTGCCCAGGCGGGTCTCAAACCCGCGGGCTCAGGCAATCCACTCACCTCAGCCTCCCAAGGCGCGCAATTACAGGCTGAGCCACCAAGCCCGGCTGTTTCACTAATTTTTATGTCTACATTTATGCCATTAATGCACAGTTCTAATTAAGGTAGCTCTGTAGTAAGTTTTAAAATGCGAAAATAGGCTGGGCTTGGTGGCTCAGCCTATAATCTCAGCACTTTGGGAGGCCGAGGCAAGTGGATTGTCTGAGCCCACAGGTTCTAGACCAGCCCAGACAACTTGATGAGACCTCATCTTTACAATAAATAAAAAATTAGCCAGGCATGGCAGTGCATGCCTTTAATTCCAGCTACTTGGAAGGCTGAAGCGGAAGGATCGTGGGAGCCCAGAGAGTCTATGCTGGGGTGACCGTGAGTGTGCCACTGCACTCCAGTCTGGGCGACGGAGTGAGACTCCAACTTAAAAAAAAAAAAATTCGAAAATATGAGTTGTCTGCCTTTGTTCTTTTTAGTACTGTTTTGGCTATTCTGGATTCCTTGTAATTCTATGTAAATTCTAGGACTAGCTTTCTATTTCTGCAAGAACAAAAGGCTAACATTTTCAGAATTTGCAGTTTTTAAAAAAGATCTCATTGAATCTTTTTAATCAGTACTTTTTTAGGGAGTACTGTCATCTTAAAAATGCTAAGCCTTCCAATTAATGAGCATGTGATGCATATTTATGTGTTTAGGTTTGCTTTAATGTCAGCATTATTTTGTAGTTTTCTGTGTAGAGTCTTATACTACCTTGCTTAAATTAATCCCTAGTAATTTTTTATTTTTGATGCTATTGTAAATAAAATGTTCTTAGTTTTTTAAAGACTGTTCATTGGTAATGTTTAGTAACAGCTGATATTTGAATATTGATCTGGTATCTTGAAACTTTGATAAATTCATTTATTAGCTCTATTGGTTTTTTAGTGTGTCTGAATTTTAGAAATATTTTCTATATATAAATTCATGCTATATACAAGTAGAAATAGTGTTACTTGTTCATTTAGTATTTAGGAACTTTTTGTGTGTTGTTTTGTCATATTTTGGCTTAGCACTGTTAGTACATAAGTGGCAAAAGCAAATATCTTGGCATCCTTTAATACTGGCTTCATAGAATTAAATTAGCTGGTGTTTCCATCTTGTCTACTTTTTTGCAAGAGTTTGAGATGAATTAGTAATAATCCTTTTTTAAATGTTTGGTAGAGTTCTCCAGTGAAACCATCTGGTCTTGGCCTTTTATTTGACGCAAGGCATTTAATTACTGATTCAATATTTTTACTTCTTACAGTTCTATTCAGATTTTCTATTTTCCCTTTAGACTGTTTTGTCTATCCTCCACAGGAAATCATTCATAGGCTCAAGCTGAAGAAGCAGCTATTGTCTGAGAAAAGTTTTTCTCTTAACTATGTCAAAAGCACAAAAGGAAAGTCCATTGCACAAGCACATCTTAAGGCTCTACTTATGTCACACTCACTAACACCCCATTTGACAAAGAAAATCACATAGCTAAACTTAAAATCAAGATGGAGAAAAGTATAATCTGGCCCTGTGGGAGAAACAGCAATGTTACATAGTAAAGAGTATAGTTACAGGAAAGGATGAAGAACCAGAGGCTCAAATGTAATCTCAAAGTGTTGATACTATCACTAAATTCACTTTTCACTTATGTTTATCCCTTTTATTTGTATAAAGAATAAAAATTTTGCTGTATTTTAAAATATAAGCATAAATGAAAAAGGACAACAATATTAATTTTATATTTTACAATGGTAAACGTAATTCAATTATTTTAAAATTCTTATTGATCGTTAAGCAGGACTAAATGCTTAAAGATTGTGTTAAACATGGTTATAATTTCTGTATTTTTAGATAATACATAAAGAATAAATTCTGAATTGTGCATAGACTGCTTAATAGATGTTTTGATTCCACTGATAAGAAAATTAATATAACAAAAAAAATCAAAATTTGTCTATTTCCATGACTGTAATGAAAATGATTGCATAATATCTGTACATTCATCTCAATTTAAATATTGGGAAAATTTTCTGTAATTACTTCAAATTTTGAGCAGAGTGGATAATCCAAGCAAAAATCAAACGTGGGAGAGAATGAGAGACAGTAAAGTAAAAT
Organism: Tarsius wallacei; assembly: GCA_963574415.1. Lineage (NCBI taxonomy): Eukaryota > Metazoa > Chordata > Mammalia > Primates > Tarsiidae > Tarsius > Tarsius wallacei. The sequence goes on along the minus strand of CAUYQG010157381.1, from coordinate 13,312 downwards.
CAAAAGGAATATATACGCTGGATGTCTGTAAATAATAGATTAGAACTCAAACATTAAATGAAATATATGCATATGAGTGTACATGTATTTCTGTGTACTGAAGATAATTTTTCTAACAAAGTAAACTTTTTACATATATTGAACACATTTTCACCCATCCTCTTGAGATACTGAATTTTTTATTTTTTTCAAAACTTTAAACACATTGAAATGCATATTTTTAAAGAGCATCTTGGTTATTGGCTTTCCCAACTTGGAAATAATAGTAGCAGTCACTGTTCTGCTTTACCAATAAGAATATCTTAAGAGATAATTTAACTAGAGGGAAAGCACTACCTATTTGAAAGATAGATGTGATTAGCAGTCAAACAATGAATCTTCAACAAATTTTTTTTTTTTTTGAAATCTTGAACAAAGGAGAACTGGTATTAGTGGAGTTAGCAGATGAGTTATTACCACTGAATACCCCACAGCAAAAATTTAATGTACCTTCCTTTTCTTTTTTCTTTTGCTGCAACAGAACGGGGTGCTGAATATTTCTTTAACTTCTTCTTTTTTTTATAGATTCATGTTATCTATAAAGTATGTGTGATATTTTTGTCTATAAATGCCCAAATCACTTTTAAAATTTAACCCAATTGAATATTTTTAGTCTACTACAGACAATGCACATACATTTATCCTACAAGAATACTGGTTTTGACAGTAGTATCATACAAGGTTCTGTCACTTTGTGATAGAATGATTATTATGTGTATTTTATCTTCAGTCACTTTGCAAAGTGCCAAGATGTTTCTGTGATAGGTATATTAGGAATGTGGAATAAAATAACTTGAAATCTATCTGAAATATATCTTAGTATAAAAAAAGATATTTTTGTTTGCTGACTGATATTATTTCCCAAGGGAAATTATTTTGGTGCTAGCTTCAAAATATCTGATTATTTTCACTACTTTCCTCCTAGTCCAAACCACCGTCATCTCTTTCCTTGGTTTTTACAATAGTTTCTTAATACAGGAATAATAATGGGCCACTAGCTGTTTCTCCTCTTTGGAATGGGATTCATCCACACCTTCAGATATCTCCTCACTACTGTCAAGTCTGTTCAAAATTAACTTCCCCATACGGCATTCTCTTATTTAATGTAGTTAAGTCCTATTTATAACAGTAATGTTCTCTTCCCCACTACCACTGCACTCCCAATTCTTTTTGTCTGCTGTTTTTTCCTTCATTGTTTTTTAAAAGCAGGCGTTGTCTCTAATAGATTACACAGCTTACCCATTTATTATGTTTTAGTGTTATGTTTCTCTACTAAAAATTTCTCAGAGGTGAAATTTTTACCAATTTTCTTTTGCTAGAGTAACCTCAGTGGCTAGAAAAATGATTAGAACATAGTTGGTGCTCCATTCAGTGTGACTGATAAGTATTCAAATAGTACAAATCAATGGATATATTAGTACTTAATCTAGACCTGCAGGGAAGAACACGAATGGAAATATACATATGATCATGGATAAAGATATTCTAATTTATATGAAGAGAGTAAATGGATAGATTCACTGTTGAATGTATAAAATAATACATGAATATATTTTGAGATTATTTAAATCGTTTCATGATATGCCTGTCTTTGCGTATAAAGATGGAGAAGATGGCTATAAAGTAACAGACACCAATCAAACATTTAAGATCATATGTGGCCTCAATCAATTGTGAGGTATAAAAATATAATAGAACATCAATAACTAAATGACTAATGTATATTTTGTTATTAAATACTTAAATTTCAAAAAATTATAAATAATAAAGTATTATATAAATAAATCCATTTGCTTTTAACAGTGTAATATTCTATTCTGAACATTCTAAATATATCAAAACCTTCTGTAGTCTGACTATGAAAAATTTTTTTGTCAAATAAGGGTTTAAAAAACTTCATTTATTAAAATGGTAATTGTGTTATATCTGATGTGTTGATTTAATTAAAATTTGATGCTACTTTTGAGGGTTTCATTCAAACCCTGTATTCACAGGAAGACTAGAAATTTGTACTACAAGGATCATGCTTATATGTCTAAAAAGGATCTATTTAAAAGAATAAAGTTGCTTGTCTTCAAAATATAAGGAATCTACAATATAAAAGTTCCCATAGCAGCACATTCTGTGATTAATTTTAAAAATATTTTGTGTTTATTAAATTGATGTTTAAGAAATATTCATTAGCTATATAATAAAAGTCTGCTATGTTCCAGGCAAATATTGACATAGACAAACAAAAAAGCAAAGTCAAAATAGTCTAAGCTTGCATGAAGCTCAAAATCTATTAGAGCAGAGGGACAACAAGCAACAAAAACTTATAGAATGGCAAGCTATCAGATGATCACAGTGCAGTAATAGATGATAACTGGCTTCAGGTATGGGAGTTATACTCAGGAACAGCAGGCAGGGAAGATCTCTGTCAGCCTGTGACAAGCTGGAATCTGAAGAAATGGAAGGGAATGTCAATCATGCAAAGAACAAAGTTTGAAACAGAAAGGAAAAGTTGTGTGCAAAGACTCCAGGATGTGAAATAAATTTCTGTATCTGAGGCTCTGAAAAGAAGGAGATAGAGAAGAAATATAGATGGATAGTAGGAGGAAGCCCAGATAAGGGAAGAGCCACAACTAGATGAATTTTGTAGACCATAACAAGGAAATGTTAATTCATGCATAATGTTACAAAAAAACCATTGCATTATTTTCAGAGTAGTGATGCCATTTTTTATGCTTTGAAAAGTTTAGCCTCATTGCTGAATGGAGAAAGTGATAAGGAGACAGGGACAGAATAAAAAAAAAGAAAAAAACTAAGGAGAGTATTGACATTGTCTAGAATAGAAGCATGCTAGCTTAAAATAAGGCTAAGATAGTGAAGACTACTGATGGTCTTTGATTATGGCTTGGATTCAGAATGATGACCAAGGGCACTATCAACAATGACTCCAAGATTTATGGTGCGATCACTAGGCTAGATAGTAATTATATTTGCTGACAATTAGAAAACTGGTAGACAAATAAGTTTAAATCGGGATAACTAAAAAATCAAAATTTGTTCATCTAACGTTTGAGATGTATTTTGAATTACCTTTTAGACTAGGAAGGAACTGTCCAGCAGTCAGATGGATATAAAACTCTAGACCTCAGAGGAAAAATGTGGATTGAATAAATGAATTATGGAATCCTGAATATGTAGATGATATTTAAGTTGAGGAGTGGGTTAGACAACCCAACAAGACAGTTTAGAGAGAAGAAAAGATGAGGCTATATGTAAAGAATACAAGAAGTGACTAAAGAATGAAAATCACATCATGCTATTTCATGATTATTGTGAGTAACTATCAAATGTTGCTGAAAATAAATGTAAAATGAGACAAAATAGCAGTAACTTTAAGGTAATGTACATTGCACCCAATCACCAAAATCCTCACTTCAGCTTCTGAGAATGTTGCTGATTGACAGCTGTCGGCTGGCTGCCTTTTCCAGACATGGCTGACAAGATCACACATTTTTCCTAGGGTCAGATTGAAATTGACATCTGGGTTATTTGGAATTCTATGTCTCCTATCTTTCTTTTTTCAACTAAAGACAAATCAGAAGAGTCATCCTAGTTTCACAAGACCTTGTTTTGATTTCAGCCAAGCTAAATTCTCTTCCACTCCATCCTGTGTCCTTTCTTTCTCTCATTGGTATGCATTCCTCAATAAATTTCCTGCTTGCCAATTTCTATATCAACGTCTACTTTCTGGGTAACCAACATATAATAGTTGATCATGGTAGTTGACTGAGAAGGTGGACCACGTGCTGAGATTTAAAAACTGGATCATGAGCTGGCCAGATGGCAAAGAGGACCTTATCTGGGGTAGTGAAATTGAGATAGCACAGTTTAAGATAGCAGAACAATTTTTTAAATGCTCACCCATGAAGAACTGGAATGGAATGAACTATGGAAGGAAATATACTGACAGGCAAAATATTATCATTCATTTAAAAAATTGTAAAGAATTAGATTGATGGCTTTTGAATTGGATGACTTTTGCTTGGGGCACTTTTCTGAACTTTGTGGAGAAAAATAATAAGTTGAGGGTAATTAATCTGTAATTAAAGGCTAGATGTGAAAGACAGAAAGCCTCCCTGGCAGCATGTAAAGATATTCTAGTCTCCTGCAGCTAGAGGGCAGAGAAAGCTGTAAATCAGGTCCAGAATTAAGCTTTTGAGTAATGGAACTTGAAAGAATGTTACATTTTCAACTGGGCAAGTCTGCTGTGTTAAGGTCAGACCTCATACTGGGAAGGAATGCAACTGAAGTCTCTAAAAAGAAACATCTGGGTTGGTACATTAAGCTCTCAGATTCGGTCAAATTCGCAAGTTTTTAGAAGTGGTGCTTCAGTTCTTCCTCTTAGGAGTTAGGAAACACATTCCTTTCCTTGAATAAGATGCAAAGGCCTTTCCGTGTAAAAAACAAAAAAAGCAATTCATCCCACCAGAATCATTCTCAACTTCCCTCCTGGCCACTAAGCCAATAACCAGAATTAAGTTACTACATAACCAATCCAGAGAAGTCTCATGTGAGGAAATGAACAATAGAGGCTGTAAATGCAGAACTGGCCAGTAGGACTTGGCAAAAGGGTGGCGGTGGGGTTAGTGAGGGTTATGTATGAGTGGAAGGGAGCAGAACATAGTTGGATAATGGACATATTATAAATATGGTAATGGTTTTCCTAATATGGGTTTTAGTACCCTACCAAGGGATCCTAGCATTTTTTAAAAATTGCTAATATGCTGCTAGAGTGGTTCTTAGAAACCTAGAGAAAAGGAGAGCTCACTACAAAATGAAGTAGAAATGCCAGAAATTCTATGAAAGATGATGCAAGCAGGTATTAAAAGTTTCAGAAGTTTGAGTTTAACTCATAAGGCCAAAACGCCGACTAGGTGATTATGTTGTCCCAAAAGTTTGGAGAACAATTAATTTACAATGGTAATAATGACCTAGTGAGAAGGTCATGAGCACCAATGGTCAACTCTTTGGCGACTGTCCTTTCCAGGCTGGGGCTAATGGCAGGAGATGCTGTGACAGAACTGATTTTTCCACTTGCGATGGGGATGCTAGAAATCTAAAATACTGAAGTTTAGGTGGTGGTTTTTAACGGAACCAAAGTGGGTACAATGATCATAGTAAGTGAGATTTTTGAATAGTAGCAAGGAGAGCTTGGCCTGCAGAGAGCTAAAAGGATGCTCAATAAAACACAGCATACCTAGGAGCAAAATAGAAGGGCAGCTAACAAAAGCTTTGCTTAAAATATTCAACCCAAGAAATCAAGAATGCATTTTCAGGAGGCTGATGGCTGCTGGCCCTACAGAAAAGCATAATTACTTGCCCATGTTCCAAAACTGAGCTTCATTGACTAAAAATAAAGGCAGATTCTTAGGAGAAAGCATCCTGCAACATTATACTAAGTATATAAAACAAGGAATCTCTTAATACTTTCTTAAAGGGATGCATAGCTATAGTTTGGGAACTTTTACAGGTATGAGGAGAATATCCATATGTTTGAAGGACTACAGAATCAAGGTAATAGGAGACATCGCTATCATCATTGTACACATGTAAGAGTGGGACATCTAGGAACCAGATAATAAACTGAGTTCTGGCATAAGGTCAGCTCAGAGTGAGCCCCCTGGGTACAGAGACTCAATGGTAGCCATTTCCCTGTTCCCCAATGAATCACTGGGATGGATATATGGGTTACTGGCACACCACTACCTTGACTTGTGTATTCATAGCAATTTTATTGGTAAAGTTGAAGTGAAAGCCTCTGAATCTGCCCCTACCTTATACCTGGCCAAGATTAGTCAAGATTCACATAGATTACACAAGAATAAGTAGTTTCATTCTTGCTCCAAGGTTATGTAAACTTATTTGCTCCTCTGTCATGGTATAATTTAAGATAAAAGAAACTTGGATGGTCTGGAAATCTAGAAAACATCACAGTGGTTCAGTATGTTGATGGCCTCAAGCAAATAAGAACAAATGAGCAGAAAGAGGCAAGTGCATTAAAGGCCTTGGTAAAACACGTGTTCCAAAGGTTGAGAGATAAAGTCCAAACAGTTCTAGAGGACCACCTTAGAAATTGCCTTCCAGTCAAGAGGCATTAAATTAATTAAGCAGAGTGATTCAGAAAGTTCCCATCAGCCAGTTTCTGTAATTGGCCACCCACTTGCTGGCAACACGGACAGATAAGTGAAGTAGCCATTGTGGCAACGATGAAAGCTGTGCATGGGCCGAAAACAAAGTCTCCCACTCATCCTTGCTGATCTAGCTAACTCAGCTACTGAATGTCCAGCTTCTCAACACGCGAGATCAATTCTAGGTCCCTTGATATGAGACAATTCTCTTAGCCAAAGATTGACAAAAGATCGCCCATGATTCCAAATCTAGATCACTGCCCCTTTTGTAAATAAAATCTTATGTAAACAAAATCACTCTCATATGTTTATAATACATATGGTTTATATACATATAATATATGGCTGCATTTATGCAATAATAGCAAAGTCAAGTTGCTATGGCACAGACTTTAGCCAACTAAGACTAATATATTTATTATCTAGCTCTTTATAGAAAAATTTGCCAATACCTACTCTAGGAGAACAAGCCACATTGATGGCAAATTGGCTACATTGTATCTATTCAGTCTTAGAACTGAAAGTGATTTATCTGACTGGAATTAACACAAATTCCAAGTGCGAGTTTTCCTTCACTGCTCAAAGGGCCCCATTTAGAATGAAGCTTATCATCTACAGACATAAAATTCCATACATTGCCTTGGATCAAGGGACTGAATTATCAGAAAAGAAAGTATGGCAGTTGGCATATAACTAAAATTCTATCATATATAGCACAACCCATTATCTGCAGTCCTAATAGAACAATGGCAGAGACTTGAAAATACAGGCAAGAGGCCAGATAAGAAATGGTACCTTGAAAGCATAAGGCAGCGTGTAGTCTATAGTATACAACCCTAAATCAATAACCATTATTTGATGCTATATTACGTTGAAAACATGGATACACAAATCAAAAGTGGAAAGAAAGGTGACTCCACTTGGCATGACTCCCAGTGACCTACTTGGAAAAGTTTTGCTTTCTGTCCCCACAAAACTAGACTCTGGGTTTAGAGGTCCTGGTTCTTAAATAGGTTATACTTCCACAAAAATATAGCAAGAATCCTATTAAGTGTGTGTGTGTGTGTGTGTGTGTGTGTCTGGTAGGAAAACATGAGATTGACCCTCAACAAATATTTAAGTTCACAATACCTTATTTTTAACTATAGGCATTATATTATACAGTAGATTATTTCTGGAAATTATTCAGCATGTATAATTGTAACTTTATATCCACTGGACAATGACTCCTCACATCTTCTCTTCACCCCCTTGTAAACATCATTCTATTGTCTACTTCTCTACCTTTAACTATTTTGAAATCCTACCATTTGTGACAACATGGACAGACACGGAAGGCATCATGCTAAGTGAAATAAGTCAATCATAGGACAAATACTGTATGATTCCTCTTATATAGGCATCTATTGAACTTTTAAGCTAAGCCTACTGCCTGACCATTTTGACATGCTAAGAGGCAAGTAGTCAAGGAGTCATAATCTTGGCACTGTAAACTACCCTGTTCGTGTGAAGGAAGTAGTTCTGCTGTTAAACAGTGGGAGTAAGGAAGGAATACATTGTCATCCAGGTAAGGTATCTGAAAATATGATTGTAATCCTTTTCCAGATTTGATGGTGAACAGGCAAGTGTAGCAGCCACAGTCTGGTCAAAACATGGGGTCCAGAAATTTGGACCACGTAAAGAGAAGGCTCTGGGTTACTCCACCCTGTAAGCCTTTAGTTACAATAGAGACACTAGCTGAAGGCAAAGGAAATTTAGCATGGAAAACAGAGGAGGAAGAGAGTAAATATCAGTTGTGGCCTTGAGATTAGATGCTTCTAGAGTTTATGCTAAGAAAATTAATCTCTGCAGTGCACATAAAATATTGTAATGGATACTGTACAGAGACACCCAGATCCTTCCTTGGTACCTATTCTCCCAGCTTCTAGAAGTGTTGCCTTGGGAGAACTTCAAGTCCCCTTAGGAACCTTGCTCAAAATCACACCCTTTTCCTTGGGCAAACTGCAGCTAATATCTCTTCCATGTGAAGGTATATATTCTGTACGCTTTTTCAATCTGGAGTTAATTTAAAGGTTCCCTGGTAAGTGCTTTTTATTCATCCATTAAGATCCAAATATTTTCCTGCTTTATAGGGTTAGCATGCACAATGGCACTGATTTTTTAAAAATGATACACCAATATTGCATTTCTGATGAATTGTCTTTTTTAAAGATAATTCTGTCTTTGATTAACTAATTTTTAGATGACATTTGTGCCTCTGATCATGAGGAATATGAGTCAAGATTTTCTTATAATGTATGTCAGTTACTAGTATCAAGAGTATGCCGATCTGGTAAAATAAGTTGTGACACATTTCCTCTTCATATTTTGTGTGAGATTTAAATTTTCTACTTAAATGTAGAATAGAATTCACCCGCAAAATTATCTGGGTCTTGAATTTTCTTTTTAACAATTAGTATAATTCCTTAAAAAATGCAGGGATATTAAGATGTACTAATATTTCTTGCATCAGTGTTAGTAAACTGTTTCTAAAAGAAAGTACGCATCTAATTTGTTGAATTTGTCATCATAAAATTATTTGACATTTCCCTATTATTCTTTTAATAGCTGTTGAATATTCCATCTTTTATTTCTGATGTTATTAATGTGTGTTCTTTCTCTTTTTTATTGATCATCTAAGTAGTTTCAATAGTTTATAAAACTTTGATAAGAATAATGCTGGTAATTTAATGGGTATTGCATTAAATCTGTAGATAGCCTTGGGTAGGATGGACATCTTACCAGTGCTGATTTTTCCAATCCATGAGTATGGAATATTTTTCCATTTGTTTGTGTGATCTTTGATTTCTTTGAGCAGTGTTTTTTAGTTTCTGTTGTAAAGGGCTTTCACGTCTCTGGTTAGGAAGATGCCAAGGTATTTCATTTTTTGTTGTGGCTATTGTGAATGGAAGTGTGCTTTTATTTGGGTTTCAGTTTGTTTATTGTTAGCACTGATATATTCAACTGATGTGACTTGGGGGCACATACTGATTCTTGACTCAACTGAAGTTGAGAATCTAGAAAGGTACTTTTTAGGGACAGAGAAACTTTCTGATATATTGATACTTGTGTGATCTGACAGAAATGTTGAAAGCATGGGGATTTCCAATACATGACTTAGTACGTATAAATTGTGAAACTTCAGGTCAAAAAGCAAAGCTGAACATTTTTGAAGGGCAGAAGTAACTCTTTCACAGAAGTAGACCAAGTGTGCAAAAACTACAGTCCAGTCCCAATCCAGCTCACCCCTGATTCATTTAGCCAATCAGCCTCTCACACTTTCTTTTGTGGAACTTTGAAATCTCTATGGTTTTTTGCATACAGTGTCTTACATACAGTCAAAAATGATTATGAGAAGAAAAATGGCCATAAAAACAACCAAGAGAAACAATAGACAATAGAAACAAGCAAATAGAGAATTCAGATACTGACATTAGTCAACCATGTCTTTACAATAGCTACAATTAATGTGTTCAAGGAACTAGAGGAAGGAGAATCTCAAAAGACACATTTGAATTTCTAAGTTATTATTTAAATGAACAGTTGAGCACTAAAAATGCAATATCTCAATTTAGGAACTCAGTGGATGGGTTTAACAGCAAATTGGACTTAGTGATTAGGAAACTGAAAACAAGTCAATAAAAGACACTCAAAATGAAACACAGCAATAATAATAGTAATTAATAATAATAGAAAGACCAGAAAAGACCATAAGAGACCTATAGATGGTTAAAAGTTCTAACATATGTGGAATTGAAGTCTTAGGAGACAGCAGAGACAGTGGAAAAATTCCCAAGCAAATAAAAGACACCAACTCACATATTCAAGAAGCGTGGAAAATCCTAAAACGATTAAAAAAGAAAAAAATCCAATAGATTGTGAGAATGAGAGAGAGACAGGATCATACTTTAGCCAGCTTTGTATCTTTTGACATTGTGGGGGGTCAAGTATTGAAAAGATGCTTAACAAATCTTTTTTTTTGAAGTAATTACTTCCTGCAAAGTATCCCACCACCACCACTATTTTGGTAAATGTTTCTGTAGAAATTTCACAACATGATTAAACCTGTGAATCAATTATTTCCCAGAACTGTGGAATGTTCTTATGAAAAAAGGGACCTTAGGCATCCTCTAGTAAAATAGTTTTAAATTGAGCTTTGCTGGTTCCTAGGGCTTTGATTTGCGTCATTGAAGAGAGCCATGATGAGAAAGAACAACACTGTGCAGATGGGCTCTGGGACACCCATCCCTGCCTTATACAAAGTTACTCTGCTTTTATGTGTTATGCTGTTTGCACTCACATTTCACTTGAGAAAAGTACTCTTCAGGTAAAAAAGTGATTATGAAATTATGAATCTATTGCACATCCCCCTTCCCTTATATTACAGACAATATAATTGAGTCCTGAAGACACAATGTGACCTTCTCAAGGTTACATTGTTAATTAATGGCAGAACAGAGACCAGACTAAATGTCTCTTGAGTTCAGGTTCATGGCCTTTTCTAATACATCATACCACTTCTCCTCATCTAAAAATCTATGTAAGAAAGAGGTACTTTTGCAACATAATTATTAAGAACATGGTACTTTCCACCATGTTATTTGAATATTTGTTCTGTATTCCTGTAAACCCATTATCTTGCTTTTATGCAAACCAGACATAATTGAATCTCATTGTTCCTTCCATCCTTTTTCTCTATTTCCATAATTTCCTCCTTCTTTCCCCCTCCTTCCTAACTCATAATTGCTTGAATGGTGTGGCCATAAGCTTGTACATGAGGGTATAATTACACTTTCCTTAGTTCATGGTAGTACTTTCCGCTCTCAAGTCTAGCTCAAGACCCATTTATTCTAAATATTACTTTCAGATTCAAGTCTAGCTCAAGGCCCATTTATTCTAAACATTTTCTGAGTAGCATCACAGGGTGGTCATTTGTTACTTAAAATTTCCCAAGTAGTTAGCATACATTTTTATACTAGCAAGTTGTTAGCATGCTTTATACTGTCTTAAAATTAACACCTATTTTTTAAAAAGATTGAATAAGCTTAGTAAATACTTGGAGAGAACTTGAAATGTATAAAAGGATAGAGAATGATAAGTAAATTGTCATCTCAGCCCTATTTTCCAGGCTGAAAATTCCTCTTTTTGGGGAAAACAATTTTTCTTGTGTGCCCCTCTATGCATATGACAGCGTATAAATATGTATTTTACCTTTTCTTTACACAAATGGAAGCAAACTATAATATTGTTGTGCATCTCGCTGGTTTCATTTAACAACATTTTTTAGGTAAAATTCCTTATTTATACTCACAAGACTGCTTCTTCTAATGACTGCATACTATTCCATTATATGAATGTATTGAAATATTTTTAATTTGTCTTCTATTAATGAACACTTTCCCCCCAATGTTTTTATATAGAAAGCAGTGCTGCAATGAGTAATCTGCATTTTGCCCATGCATGAGCATATCCTAGAAATGAAATTGTTATGTGAAATTTTGGGAGAGATATTGTTACATTGTTCTTCACGGAGATTATAGCAAATCATGCTCTGCCCTTAAAATACTTACAACCATTTATGCTCACACCCTTGCTGACAGGTTGGTCAAAAAACATAAAAAATTTTAGCTAATATGCTAGGTGGGAGTGGTATGACATTAATTTTCATTCATTTTAGGAGTGTAAATGAGCATTTTTCCAAATGTGTGTAAGTTATATTTCCTTTTCTTTTGTCAGTTCTCCAAGTACACTGTATATGTTTTTCTTACCAATTTGTAGGAATATTATAGCTATCAAAAAATAATTCTTCACCATGATAAAAAAAAATTTCTTAATTTGTTATCTTTGTAGTTTTTATAATATTCTTTGGCTATGGGGATTTTTTTCATGTTTATGCAATAGAACTTATTTTAAAAATAGTCTCAGAGGTTTTGAACATACATAGAAAAGTCTTTTACTCTCTAATGTTAAGATTATATAAATATTTTAAAAGATCCATGCTTTCATTGTGTATTTTAAGAATTTTATTTTGCAAGTTTTGGTTTTTTATTTTTCAATGTAAAATTTATTCTGCTGTAAGCAATGAGGTAGTGGTAAGGCTTTATTTATTTATTTTTCCAGACATTACACCTAATTTTAAGAGGTCTTTTTTGTGTGTCTTTTTTTTAATATTCAATATTTTTTATTATGATATTGTGGGGGTACAGTTAAGGGTTAGGTATACAAATATGCTTTGTTCAGGCACCCTTGTTGATAAGAGGTGTCTCCCCATCCCCAGACAGATATTTACTACCATTAATCCCATCACCCTACCCCTTCCCCCCATAGTTTCCCACCACTGTCAGTCATTTTCTTATGGTAATACGTTGGATGATCAAGGTTTACTATATGAGCGAGAACATGTGATACTCAGTTCTTTGTTTCTGTGAGAGGTCACTCGGTATTATAGACTCTAGTTCCATCCAGGTTGCTGCGAAATTCGTGATTTTGTTCTTTTTTACGGCTGCGTAGGTCTGACAAAGGCTTAACATCTTGGATCTACAAGGAACTCAAAGGTGCGGAAAAGAAAAAAACAAACAACCCCATTATAAAATGGGCAAAAGATATGAACAGATGCTTCTCAAAGGAAGACATCTGAGCAGCCAACAGACACATGAAGAAATGTTCAACCTCACTAATCATCAGGGAGATGCAAATCAAAACCACTCTGAGATACTCCAGTCAGAATGGCAGTTATCAATAACTCAAAAAATAACAGTTGCTAGAGAGGGTGTGGCGAAAAGGGAACACTTCTACACTGTTGGTGGGAGTGTAAACTAGTGCAACCTCTGTGGAAAGCAGTGTGGCGATTCCTAAAAGCTCTAAATATCAACCTCCTATATGACCCCGCAATCCCCCTACTGGAAATATACCCTGAAGAACTCAGATCACTCTATAAAAAAGATACCTGCACACGTATGTTTATCGCAGCATTGTTCACAATAGCAAGAACCTGGAAGCAACCATGCTGTCCATCAAAAGAGGACTGGATTAAAAAAATGTGGTACATATACACA
>CAUYQG010157379.1:0-66047 GCA_963574415.1 Tarsius wallacei | reverse complement strand
GCCCAGACTGGAGTGCAGTGGCCGCTCCCGGCCACCGCAGCCTCCACCTGCTGGGCTCTGGTGATCCTTCCGCCTCAGCCTTCCAAGTAGCTGGAACTACAGGCGCGCGCTACCACGCCTGGCTAAGTTTTTGATTTATTGTAGAGATGAGGTCTCGCTTGCCCAGGCGGGTCTCGAACCCGCGGGCTCAGGCAATCCACTCACCTCAGCCTCCCAAAGGCGCGGGATTACAGGCTGAGCCACCGAACCCGGCTGGACCTCTTGTTAAGAAAGGTGAAATTGTGATCCAAATAAATCCCCAGATATTAAAGTAGGCAAATTATATGTTATAAAATTTTTCACTTCCATGTTAAAGTTAATGTTCTGAGAACTCTAGCAAGTAATTAAAAGGTACTTTTGCAAAAGAAAAGTAGTATTAACCTTAATGTGTTTAATTACACATATTATTTTTATATTTATAATTTTAGGTCATAGCTGAATAGTGAGTTATAATTTATCAATTTTATACCTTTTCATGAAAAGCATATGTATTAGAAGACTAGAAACTCTTTGATAAGGATAAACATTATTTTCTTATATTTACTTGTACTTATGTTGTCTTCAGAACATATAGGGTCAGCAACAATGATTTTCAGAAATTGCTTAAGATAAACCCTGACTTATTTCTTAAAAAATGCAATTCATTTTTTAGAGATAACATTTCATCTAAACAGACACATTGTTTCTAGAACTCCTTTATTGTACATAATTCAGTAATAAAGCACTGTTTAATCTTATGCTATATGGGATATTAATAATTACAAATAGAATATTTTTCCCTATGAAGTTAACATTTTCTTATTATGATTGGTTTTAATAAAATGGGAAGAACCAAGACTGAGAGTAAACCAGAAGTATCATGCAGATACACGAATACTATTAACTTGATTATGCAAAATTTGTCTATGGGCACCCTTACAGAGAAAGAGACAATGAAATATTAGTGTTTATATATGTATTGTTATGATTCATTCAGACTGTACCCGAGCAATTGTATACTGAAAGACTAAAGATGATATTTAAATTATCAACACATTACACAAAGCATCAAGAATGTGGGAATCAGAATGCAAGTGTCAAAAAAAATGTTAACTCTGGTGCTCTTAGGACATGCGACATGGCTATCACATCCTAAAAAGAAAAACCTGTCTATGTACAGGGTCATGTTTTAAAATTAATTTCACAAAGCTACATCTTAAGTCACCTAGGGTTCTTCTTCTTTTTTTATGTAAGACATATATTAGGGGTTGCACTAACACTTCCCAAAAGCCAATTAAAGGTAGGATATGTATATTTTACCAAATTATTAGAAAAACTCACTAATTCAGTTTTTACAGAACTATGTAACAATCCTAGTGTATTGGGTAGGATTGTATCATTTTACTGTATCTCCCAGTTAATACTAAAAGGATCATGTCCAGATCCAGTGGATTTCCCATCTTGCCAGCACTGGGCTACCTCCACAGAGCATTATTAGCTCTCATCTTAGAAATTGTTTAACACATTTCATGTTAAATAAAAAGGAACCGGATGATGTAATAAATGTTTTATATTCAATAAGATAACCATCATATTTCATACATTCATTCTTAAAGAGTGTCTTTCCATCCTTCAGAAATGACCTGCAAGTAGCCTAGCAATAATGTTAACTCTATATGGGCTTTATTCTTTGCTCAGTTAATCACACATTCAATTTACCTATCTTCCTGCCCATGTGCATTATAATGCAAATCAATTCAAGTAGAGATGTGAGAGCTTAGGAAGCCTGGCCTGGCAAGCAAGCTTCCTTTATTTCTTGCTTTAGAGCTAGCCATGCTCTGAGATGAAGATGAGCTTAATTAGAATTATAGAAGGATTTAAAAGTCAGTTAAAAAAATAGAAAACTATTCAAACTGAATATTCAATTCGCAACAAAGTAGAAGAAAGCCTTAGCTCCCTATGTCTAAACATCTCAAACCTCATTGAGTCAGAGGACAGACAGTCTTTAAGGAAAAGCAGTTCTTGGCATCCACTGTAGCATTTACCCAGGAAGAAAAATACTGAACAAGTCCACACTGATTATGACATAGCAGTCTTCCAGTAAACAGGAGGCCCGTTTCACCTGCTTTGTAGTTCCAGGCGTATTCCCTTCTGCCCCAATGACATCCAGACCTTTGATACACCATGCTACAGGTTCTAATGGCCCAAGAGACTCAGGAGATGCAGACACAAGATCTTAGAATTATCTTAAGAAAACAACTTCTAATCTGACTATGTCAAATTTCATCCAAATCCTGTGCTCCTGAAAAACAGTGGAGGCTATAAATCTTACTATTTTGAGTTCTGAAGGGCTTACTGCATAATAAACAACCTTTTCCATAGGACTTAGATAAGATTCACTGATGCCCTTTATTCTTTGCCTACATAGGGCAAGGTCAGACACAGATCCCTCAAATTCCAGTTTTGGGACACATAAATGATTAACTGAACTGCTTGTCCCACTGATCAATAAGGGCAAAAAATTAAAAAATAAAAGATGGGTTAATCATTGGTTAAGCTTCTTTTCTTCTTCCAAGGCTCTGAATTTTGCCCATTCTGATCCTGAGTCAACATACATCCCCTTATGAGAACTGGTTGGCCATAAGGAATATTGTCTCTGACCTACTCTTCAAGCATGGCACTCTTTCATTCTATTTTCCCTCACTTTTTTCTTTCTAGCCTTGCTTACTCCTCTCTATTTAAAAGAAAAGCTCTTTTTGCTGAATTGTTGAGGTGCTTACAGATCTTATGGTCATGGTGTTTTCCATGTTGCAAAAGTCCCCTACTCTCCTCTTAAAATAATACTTTGGAACAAAGTCTTTCCTTACTAAATCCAGATTTGTTTATTTGACAAATCTTTATATCTATCCCTCACTCAGGGACTAGATTTTCCTAGACTCCTAACAATAAACTCCTGAAAGATCCTTTGGACCTGTTTGCAAAAATAGCATGCTTACATTTCCCTCAGGTAAGTTTATGTGGCCAAAACTTCTAGAAAGTCAATTTTAGCAATGATTTATCAAAGGAATTTTTTGTTTTTAAAAGCGGTACTCATGTTTTCACAAAAGCAAAATCTACAGAATTCTAGTCACGTAGTCCAGTCTTAAGAATGTTAGTAAAAGAATAAAAAATTCTAAAGTATTCTGCATAAATGGAATGATCTGTTATGGTGAAAAACAATGATACAAATTCTGTAGTCAGATTAAAGAAAGCATCAATATGAAGGCAAACTTCTCCATGCTGATGTCAATTTCTCAAGATCTTCCTCTTCAAAGGAATTAGAAGCTGCCAGTCTGAGCAGCTAGTTTTTGATAACTGAGTTTGTGACTTAAGAAACCAATGATTGTACTCATTTGTTTTGTATACACACACACACACACAAACTGTTTCCTCCAAGTTAGTTTACCTCTTGTCCCAAGGTTCTGAAAACATGGGAATATAGCATCTAAGGCTCTATATAATTTTAGCAGTACCAATAATTCTGTTTATTTAATATACCTATATCAATCTTTACCTTATAAAAAATGTGATTATGTCTGAACTAAATTTCCAGCAGTGAACATATATGAGTTCATTAAAAAGAATGTATGTTATGTCCAATTTATTAAAATACTTTTTTAAAAACAAGAAAAACTCAAAACAACTGAAAATCTGGTTATACCAGATCACATACTCTCTCTTAGACACCTAACAATGAACTTGGCAAAAAGATGAGGTTAAATCACTACAGTAGTAATTAACTTATCAATAATAAAGAGCTACTTCAGTTTAAAAGGTATAGGATAACTTAGTTACATATTTACTTTTTTATTATTTTGAGACTAAAAATTGAACTTTGGTATTTTTCATGTGAAACTTCCCTGAACTATATAACTGCATGGAAGTATCCTACTTTTAAAGGATTTTCAAATTTGGCAGAAAAATCACTGGAAGGTTTCATAACAATGAAAAAAAAAAAAGCTTGACAGGAGGAATGATATTACATCCAAAAAGCAGATAAAGCATTGCTTGATATTGTGGACAGTTTCAGAGCTTCTTTTCCTTCCACAGAATAAACAAAAATTTAAAAAACCAGAGCAACAATATATAGCATTGAACGAAATGTGTGAAAACTAGTGTTTGCTAGAAGCACTATCAGTCTTATTGTTAGATACTGTAATGGTTTTAATCAAAATATAACAATGAGCGTATTTTGGATGAGGCACTATATCATAGTCTGTAAGTGGGAACCCCCAAGACACAGAATTATTTTTCAGAGGGCAGGCGCTTTGGAGTACAGTCTTCCCCTGCTAGGTAAATGTTATAGGAACCCATCAGTGTAGCAGCTAATTGTTGTGAGAGGCTGCATTCAGCTTCAGTGATTTATTTATTTATTTATTTTGGAGATTCTTTTAACGTGTTTGCCCATTTCAAAATGTGTGACTTACAAGTGCACCTGCCCACACTGTGCCAAGAGTTCAGCAGTTGTTGACCTCTGTGCCCTATTCACCCAATTTTGCCCTGAGTGACTTTTTTTTTGTAACCCCTATGTACAAGACTCCTCACGGAGAGGTGGTTTGCCAATGTGGACGAGGTGAAACAAAAGGGTATCAAAATTGACGAGTTCACAAACTGTTTTGAACACTGAAAACAGCATCTCAATAAATGTATTGCGTCAAAGGAAGAGTACTTTGAAGATGGCTGAAATTTAAACATGTAAGAATAACAATAAAATTCAGGGATTTGGGGGATCCCCCTCATATAAGAGTGAGAGTTTCTCAAGATATATTATCTATGTCAAATTCCAGCATCACCACTTCATAGTTGTGTCACTTTGGGCAAATTACTTAAACCCCAATTTCTGAGTTAAAAGTATAAATAACAGTACCTATCTCAAAGTATTGAGATTATATGCTAAAATGTATGTAAAATATCCCATACAATGCCTGGTAAAGCCCATCTTTAGGAAACTAATCTATGAAAATATTCACATGTACACAAAGATATATATAAAATGATGTTTATTGCAGCTTTAATTGTTTTATAATAAGCAAAATGTGAGAACAATTTAAATGACTACCAATAAGGGAATGATTAAATAAATTGTGGAAGCATACAATGGAACACTTTGCAGCTGCTAAAATGAATGAGATAGATGTTATTTATAAGCACAGAAATATTTTAGATATCAAAATATAATTTAGGGAATGTTATTTATGTGAAAGAAAAAGATACATATGCAGATAAATAAATAAAGGAAGGGAAGGGTACACATCAAATTATTAACTGTGATTTTGGAGCAATGAAATTGACTTTTATACATTCTTCTATTGCTTGAGTACTTTGTAATGAGATGTGTACATATTCTGCTTGTTGTCTCAGCCTCTGAAAGCAGAGCATGAGACTAGGATGAAGGCATTGGTTTATTTAAAGATGTAAATTCATGGTTTCAAGGGTGAGAAAGGGGAAGGCAGAAGTAATGCAGGCCATGTAAGGAGATGCAATGCCCTGCTGATTTGGTTACGTGTTTGCAATGACTGACGCAGAGACATAGGAGGTTGCTGAGACAACATGTCCATTGACAAATGGGGCTACCACAGAAGAATTGAAAAAGAAACATCCAGGAGTCTGCAAGTAAAAGAAAAGAGAGCGGTACTATTTTTTGTTTCTTTTATCTTCCACTGCAACACTTCTGGTTTCAGTTTAGATTACAATGAGTATGAAAATTGTTAGGTCAGTGAGCTGGTACCATGGGAAAGATGCAAAAAATTTCATAAAGAGTAGGTTAGAAAAAGTTTATTTAGAAAGTAGAAGAGAGAAAAAGGTTGGATCCCCCTCTCCAAGACTGGAGAAGGGGCCAGATGCTTAAGGAATGTTTAGCAGCAAATGATTGAGGTTGAAAGTTTTTAAAGTTTCCCTTTTAGGAGGGGCAGGTAAGCATTCTTGGATAGAGTAACACAGGATCTGTTGCCATGGTAGTGGGGTGGTGCTCTGTATCATGTCAGTCACAAAAGTCACATCACAATAGATTAGATCATTTTGACCCTTTATGGCTAGAAGACAAATACTTTGTATAAAACGGTAATTAGTACAAAGCGTACTTGAAAGTTACAAGACAATTATCAGTAACTATCTCCAGTAAATCAGTTTTGTTTCTTGTTTAATGATTATAAGATGGGTTGAAGTAAGCTGCTGAAAAGGCATGACAAAGCCAAGCAAGGTTGAAATGGCTGCCATTCCAACTAAAATTACTCCATTTTGGCTTTTCACCCTTTCAAAAGTCATCATTCTCAATCTTAGAAGAAAAAAAAGCCGAGAGAAGAGGAGACAGTGATGTGATGATGGAAACAGAGATTGGAGTGATGTGCTTTGAATATGGAGGAAGAGTCCACAAGCCAATGAATACAAACAGGCAGTTGAAAAACGACAAGGAAACCAATTTTCCTCTCAAATCTCCAGAAGAAATTGGCACTACCAACACCCTGACTTTAGTCCAATGAACTGATTTTGAGTTACTACCAGAACTGTGAGAGAATAAATTTATGTTGTTCTAAGTCAAAAGAGAGAGAGAAAAAGCTGAACAAACTAAAAATCAACAATGAGGCAGGTGGGGGGAGGATCAGAAAACATGTTGTAGGACAAATCACTGTCCCTAAATCTGGGAAGACAAATGTCTCCAGAAAGATACAGAATCCAAAATTTGCTTACCTGGAGCAGATGCCATAAACTGGTAGAAACTTTACACTAGAAATTTTATTTTATTTTTTTATTTTTTAACTTTTAAATTTTTTTAATTTTAAAATTGTGGGGTACAATTCAGGGTTAGGTACACAAATATTCATTGTGCAGGTACACTTGTTGATGTGTACCCCTACTTCCCCAGGCAGATTTTGACTACTCAATCCCACCCCCTCACCCCCCGCCCCACCCCGCAGTTTCCCACCACTGTCAATCCTTTTCTTATAGTATTACAGTAGTTTACACTAGAAATTTTAATAAATTCCTTCAGGTTCAATATGGGTTAACATGAGCGTGAAAAGCCCCTATTGATAGGTAGATCCTGACTTCAACTTACTTTTCTTCTAAGCACCTCACCAGGCTCTATGAAGAAGATCTAGGTGAATCTGGAGAAAGTTTCTCTCCATAAAGTCCTGCAGAGAATGAGGAAGGGTAAAAATACTGGGAAATGTGTCAATAACTTTTAATCTCACTTTCAGAACAAAAGTCTTATTCTGTCTGGGAAAGTGATTGCCAGAGGGCAACAAAGAAATCTCATTCCAGCTTTGGGGGGTGGGGATGGGGCTCAGTTTTTCTTTAGCCCTTCCCCATCCTTCCTGTCTCACCTAAAAATCTAAGAATGAGAGGTTTTAAGGATTGTGAATACCGGAATAGACTTGCTGAAGTTGAGGAAGAGGTTAGAAGGCTGGTGAAGAAAGCCATATACTTCTGAGATGCAGAGCCCATGTACTCAAAGACTGAGACTTGTCTTAGAAGATTAGAAAATGCCCCCCCTACCCCCCTACCCACCTAACCATCCTTCCACCAAGCCTATGATTTCAGTAACAATACCAGTGGAGCACAGTTGGAAAAACTGTGAGAGGTAGTTTTTTCTGGGGAGCTGTAGAGGGCAACATCAAAGCCAAGAAGACAGACACAAATAAGGTTACTAGGGGAATTCACACCTATGATGCCCATAGCTACAATGAATATCAAATAAGGCCCAACTATCAGTCATATTAACATAAATCTTCACATTAAAGACCAATTTACCTCAGTTTCTACTGCTGTGTACACTATTTGGCTTTCAACCAAAATTTACAAGATATGCCAAAAGGCAAGAAACAACACAGGCAGAAGAGGCAAAGCAATCATCAAAACCATATTCAGATATGACACAGATGTTAGGATAATCAGACAGGGGATCTAAAATAGTCATGTTAACGTCTCTAAAGGAAAAAGTAGACAACAAGCAAGACTGGTTGAATAATACCAATAAATAAATGGAAACTGTAAGAAATAATCAAAAGCATATGTCAAAAATCAAAAACACGGTAACAGAAATGAAGAATGACTTTAATGGGCATAACAAAGGTCAATAGAAAATTACCTAAACTAAAATGCAATGAGAAAAAATACAATAAAAACAATAAGAGAACACAATCTTCAAGAACTCTGATACAATATCAAATGGTGTTATTTAAGTATAATTGAGTTACCAGAAAAAGACAAAGTGAACAAAGCAGAAGAAATATTTGAAGAAATATGACTGAAGGTTTTCTATTGCAAGGGAAGCTAACTCAACCTGACTTAAATGTTTCATCATCTAGCTTCCTGGTATATGCTTAGAGAGCTAAATGTCACATTTTGTGGTATGGAGGAACAAATCAACTTAGGTAAGGTGCTAGCCAAGAAAAGGAGGGATGCAGTCAGGAAAATATGAGAATATGTTCAAGGTTGGTATCTCCAGACACTTGTATAGCAACTTTTTAAAAAATCATTGAACATACATCTATAAAACGCAAGTTTGTACCAAGTATGGAATTAATTAGTAAATTGTAAGTATTGTCAAGAACTGTAAAATGTCTGAGATTTTACTTCACTTGCAAGCTAATGAGTTAGCATGCCACAGTTTATGGATCCTGGCTGAAGACACAGACTTCTGAGTCACAGAAAAGAGATATTATTACTCAAGTCCCGGCAGATAGCATAAGCATTGTCATCATGTTTACCTTGGCTTTCCTTGCCTCCCAAATCACATGGGGTGAAGTGGAGCCGAGTGGATGCTGCCCATGTGGAGGGCTAGTGTTACAGCTGAGGCTTCCTGAGCTTAAGGAATCCCAATCTTTTATAACAGTCTGTAAGAAACACATGCCTGACCTTTACCCAGAGAGAGGCATGATCTTTATTATACTGGATAGTAAACAAATCTGCCCTTTGTTCTGATAGACACTATCTCTGTTCTTTCCAAGGTGTTCATTATACAAGCATCCTTGAAAAGATATTCTGTAACAAAGGCTGTCAGTGTCTCTACTCACAAGTTATGCAGAAACATGAGGGACCCCAGGAGAATTGTCTTCCAACAGGGATACATGCATGAAAGAGATCAAGTATGTGACATATCGTCATCTGAAAGAAGGACATGGACCAATACTAGCAGCACCAGCATCTTGTTTTAAAGCATGATTACAGTCATTCTTAGTATGTTCCGTGAAAGAGAAGTGCTTATAAAAAAGATTTTTTTAAAAAAAGAATAGTTTTGGATAGTCACTATATTTCTAAATGGTTTTAATGAAATAGGAATTATTTTAAAAGATTGCTCTAGAGTTCTAGAAGTCAGAATTTCTTCAAGAGG
Source organism: Tarsius wallacei (assembly GCA_963574415.1). Lineage (NCBI taxonomy): Eukaryota > Metazoa > Chordata > Mammalia > Primates > Tarsiidae > Tarsius > Tarsius wallacei. The sequence goes on along the minus strand of CAUYQG010157379.1, from coordinate 56,659 downwards.
ATAGAAAGAGGATAGTGTGCAAAACAAAAGGCCTGTTTAAGATGGATGAGTTTACTGTTTTCTTTAATCATATTGGCTATCATTCAAAGCTGTTTATTTCCCAACAATTTTAAAGGCTTAAACTCAATGCATTGATAAGCAAGATGCATGACTCGAGTTTTATTTGCATAACTCAAATGAATAGAGTTTATAGTGGAAATTGAGTCATTTTAAATCCTAGCTAATAGTCCTAAAAAATTATATTTGTAGAAAAAACAAAAGGATATCAGAAGTCATTATTCTTTATGTAAAGATGTCCTTTGGTCACCAGAGTATTAGAAACCCTTTTTGGGTACCGCCTGATATAAACAACTTGATCCAACAACAAGAATGCACTTACCGAAATGTTCACCGATAGTATATTGAAATAATTCTGTGTATTTCTTTTGAAAAATCTTTTCTCAGTCATGCCAGTTATCATCCTGGATATACATATATGATATGAGTCAGGTTTCCAGTGTGTTTGATACAAATACAGAGAAAAGAAATTGCCTGTATAATACATTTGACATATAGTATTAATTACACATTGTCCTGAAAAAGAGCTTCCACTTTTCAAAACCTATTGAAATCTGAACAATTTTAATCATAGGTAACATAGTTTTAAATCACATTTAGACATGCTACTTATCAAGGAATGACTCTGCTAAAGTTAAAACACTTATAATAACTCATTCAAATAAAAGTATTAATGACTGTCAATTGAGCAATCCACATATATTCAGCAGGAAATATTAAGGTTTTAGGTACCATGTGAGAAGCTGAACAAAAAAAAAAAAAACTTGCACTGAAACACTTACCATGCATAAAAGATACTACCTTGCACTTCACTTGCTATCACTACAGTTCAGTTTCCTTAACTGTAACGTTTCAAACTAGAATAAGTGATGTTATCACCCTTCCAGAGTTAAGGTTCTTTACATCAGATACCTACTTGGCCTGCGTTTATATTCTACATTAGTCTGTCCGAAGCATTTGAAGTCATCAGTGTTTGTATGTAGTATTCTTTCCTCTACCCAATTCTTCTCACCCATATTTGGCATATCCAGCCCCTGCTTTCAGATGCCCTGGGCCAACATGCTGTCTAGGAGTCTATTTCCCTACTCTAGTTCCCCATCACAGTGTAAGTCTTGGGATCATTCCAATTTCTAGACTTTTTCCATATACACTGGCCTTTTAAAGCTTTAAGTTCCAGTTTTCTCTATACATTGACTATTCTGTTTTCTATTTGCCGAGGTGAAGAAAGATTACTAGGAAAATTAGTCCAGCTGTAAGTTTTAATACCTAATATTGAATTTATATATTACACTTCCCAGAGGAATTTTTATTTTAACAATGGATTCTTGAAAATACACTTTCTAAATCTAAATTAATGAGTTATTTTATCCATTAATACCATCTACCTGAACATAGAGAAATTTCTCTAAAATTCCTAATATATCAAGGCAAGAAAAAAAGGAGGTATGTTTGTCCTTCATAATATATAGGCAGCTATCCTTATGTACAGGGTTGGCTCATCCTGAGATAAAGGACTAGATAGACTTTGCTGGTAGCTGGCATTCATTTAAAGAGAAGGAATGAATCTTATTTAACTGCAGACAAAAAATCTAGGCAATGTGCAATAATAGAAAGAACATGGGATTTGAAAAATGACAACAAAAGCAACAACAAACATCATGCACCATCAGTGTGCCTTAAACCTTATTTTTTAAAAACCATTCTCTCTTCCATTTCTTTTGTCAGTAAAATCAAGAAAGGAATTATATTTGACTTATTATATGAACCAAATTTGATAATCCAGCACATCATGAAAAAGTTGATGGGTGTGAATTAATGGATATTACCAAGGGAAGAAATTTGGAGGGAAAAAAAAAACATAGGGTATGCAAGAGAAAATTTTAAAAAACAAGAGGGAAACATCTACGTTCTTATTCTAACTTCTTTTTATGGTGGTTCTTAATCAAAAGCACACCTCAAATCAAAAGTGCCCCTTGGGAGTACTTCCAAAATTTCACCCTGGTGAAGAATTGCTTTAGGGTACATCATGAAGGGTACATATTCAAGAGTTGCTTTTGTAAGAATTTCAGACAAAACCTCTGTCTTCAGTTATACCTGTTCCAGGCTGTATACACACACTATGAAACTAGAGCAGTATTGGCAGCAAATATAAAGCTAGCAAATTCCTAGCAAATTTGGAATCTGCTTCTTACAGATTAAATATGGTACAAGTCACAATATATATGCCAAAGGCTTAATGACTAACAGGCAATGAGTTACACACATGGAGTCGATGCTTTATTAAGTATCATAAATTTTAAAAAATAAAAAAATTTGATTCTAACTCTTCCATCTAAATCTTTCATTGAAATGCTATTCCTATTGTCAAGAACTTTACTCTCAGGAATTATATCATGTGGGATAGTAATTTATTGTAGGTACCATTTACTTAGCTGTTCAATTGCAAAAACTGTCACTTCGCTGTCCCATAATTATACCATTTCCTATTCAGCATATAGTTGATAGTTTACTTCCAGAATGTGAATTGTTCACCTTTTGTCTCCAGCAGCTCTAGCTGTTGAATTTTCCATTATCATCTAAACCTAAAGGACCAATTTTTAAAAAATTCTTAATATCCCAAGGCACCTTGCTTCTTTAGACATGAATATTAAATAGGGTGAAAGCTTAAAACCCTTGGTGGCAAGTCCCGTCAAGAGAGGCCACATGAGGACATTCAAAATACAACTAGCCAACTCACATTCTATTGTGGGATTAATTAGCTGTGAGCTACAGAGTCAGTGTTGTAGTAAAGGTACTTTTCCATAGAGCTTTTGTCACATGCTTCTGCCAGGTCCATTTCTTTTTTCTCAGTTTTAAGCCATAGTTTGAGGAAAAAGCAGCTGGACGTGGTGGAAGAAGCAGGAGACAGAGGAGGAGGGTTCTGGATGATCCCACTCTCTTTACATTACACGTTGCCCAGACAGCAACTGACTAGCTACTTCCTCTGAGAAAGTCTTTCTCTTTTTCCGGATTGACACCATTAGGGGAAGCTATTCTTAACCCCCAGATCAAGTAAGCGAGCTAAAAATGAAAGAGAAATCTTTTAAGTTAGAAAATTTTATATCATTGTCAGTTTGGTAAGAGGAAAGAAAAAAAAAAACACTCTCCATCTAGCAGAAGGAAAAAAAAAGCTATCCTTTTCAAACTCGTATGATGTTTTTTCAGTATGTTGCTCAGAATTGAAGAAAGGGCTTATTTCTTGACTATCACCATGATTTTCACTGAGATTTATATTCAATGACACCTGAAGATTACACATAAACCCTGACACTAGTGTAGGTTAGATCCTGCCGCCTGAACTATAAAAACGGATGACTGTAGATGCATCAGAGGGCTAATTAGAAAGTCTTTTTCTCCTTTGCCCAGACAGCAACTCTTGGCTTCAGTTACTTTTTGGGGGGTGCATATCTTCCCTCTTTGTTTCCCACCTGCTTTAGTTTATGAATGCTGGAAATTTTTAATGCATTTTCTTCCAAGTAAAAGAATGTAATAAAAGTGAGAATACTGAATAACTATATGTTTTTCTGAACCACGAATTAGCATTATGATTTTTTAATTGGCACATTTCTATTTCTATCAGGTCATGCCATTTAGGATGATTACATCTTGTTTCAAAACTTTCAGTAATAGTGCTTAATAGTTAAAACTTTTTCTCCTTTGGTTAAGAGAGATGTTTTTATGGATATGTGGTTCCAAAAAGCCCTATATGTTCTGGTTTTGTTTCTTTAGAATAGATTATTTCCCAGAAGTTTTTAATGACTGTTTGACTCCTAAAGGGGAGTCAGGAGTTGCAGATTTTATAGGTTTCTGTTGCATGCTACTGAAGCAGACATTCATCTCTAAAATCCTTGTAGTTCCAAAAAACCAGAGATGAGAATATGTGATTCAAATATGGATTCCACTGATGAAAAAACCAAGTCAAATGACATTATAATTTAAACAAATATACTATGATAGCAAAGTTATGGTCAGCATGTAACATAAATGCTTTATTAAAATATAATGATAGTGATTGTAAAAACTGACTTTTTACTTACTGAAATAATTTTTCTTACTAAAACTAATGCGTTTAACTATTGGCATTGAAAGATATCAACTATATCTACATTAACTTGTGTTCTCTGTTGTACATGAATCACAACTGCTTTCAAAATCCTCCCTTCCTCTGGTGTTTTGAAGGCAGCTAAAATACCAATAATAGTATGCATATTTCATTTTTGTGAAAGGAAGATTCAGAGACATATCAGGTAGGAAAAAAATATCATATAGGAAAAAAAAGTTGTTTAGAAAGACTTGAGAATATCCACTTTGCTAAATTTTAAAAAAGAAAACAAAAAAACCAAACAAACAAAATAAAAGGCATTTAAAGGAGGGGGGGACATTTGTATACCTAACCCTTAATTGTACCCCAAATCTTTAAAATAAAAAAAATTTAAATAAAGGAGAGGGGAAAGCAAGTCTAGATTATCAATCTCTTAACTGTGCAAAAAACAATATCTTCTCCTTATATCATGTATACAAAAATAATGAAATATCCTCTGATGATAATATTGCAAAAAGTCAATAATAATGTTTTCATTACAGTAGCAGTAACTAGTAGGACATGTTCAAGATTTCATTTACTTTGAGGACTAGACCTAGACAGGGCAATCATGTTATTTTTAGTTATCCCAAAGTGCAAAGTATGTGTTTGTTTGTTTGTTTGTTTTCCTGATTGTGGAGCATGTTGTGTTCATCTATGTGAAATGTGGCAAGACCAAGGGAGAACTTTCTTCCAAAATCCTTCATTTTATCAGATCTCGGTTCTGAAGGCATGAATTTGACCACAGACATTTACATCTTTAATTTGTTATTGTCTTTTATTTGGTCAATTTTATTTATGGGATTTAAAAGATGTATTAATTAACACATATGGAGCCTCTTAATATTTGGTTTTGAAAAATAGAGTCACAAGAATGTAAGACTTATGAATTAAAAACATGATAGATTTGTAAAACTTATAGGATTGTTATGTGTCAAATATTTTACTGTCTTAATAAGCCTATCTACTAAGTTCAGGAACCAAGAATCACCAAAATTACGACTACTGAGTTTTGCCTATATGACTTATGACCAATCTTTTATCAGAGATTACTCATTTAACAATATTCTTTACCTATCAGAAAGTGACATTCTTGACTATCTGTGAATATGGGATTTTAAATATCACAGAACAAGAACAGGCCATTTTCTTGGAAGGATAATATAGGCATAATTCTATCACATAAAGCATAGATCTGATTTCTTAATAAAGACATTGCCATATCTAAATAAACAAGATTGCTGCCTTTGGATGGTAAATTATTTTTTCTTTTTTTTTTAATAAAAGGATAGAGTCTCACTGAACCTGTATAAATAATGGCATAGTCAAGAAAAGTAAAAGAACTTGGTAAAAATATTTGGTATGAAATTTAACCATTGTTTTGAGTAGTCATGTAGCCAGAACCAAGATATAAATATATCTAATGCTAGTGGTACTACAGCAGAGTAAGAAGTGTTTGTATATTCCGAATATGTCTTTTAAAATATATGTAATATGAACATCTTTTGTGAATCTCTGCCTTGGCTTTCCACTTATTAGTAAATTTTATCAAATGTAAGTTTTTAATTTTACTGAAATAGAATTTTTATTTTTCTTCGTTTGTGCACATGTGCGTGTATGTATTCTATCTAAGACATATTTGCCTGTACCAAGATTATGGGATATTCTACTAAAATACCAATAATAGTATGCATACTTCATTTTTGTGAAAGGAAGATTCAGAGACATATCAGGTAGGAAAAAAATATCATATAGGAAAAAAAAGTTGTTTAGAAAGACTTGAGAATATCCACTTTGCTAAATTAAAACAAAGAAATCAAAAAAACCAAACAAACAAAATAAAAGGCATTTGGGGGGGGAATTTGTATACCTAACCCTATTATGTTTTCTTCTAAAATTTTCTTTTATTTTGACAATAAATCATTTTATCATGTGAGGAAAAAGTCAAATTTTTTCAAACATTACTTGCATTTTTCGGATAAATTTCCCTTGGTCAAAAAGTATTGTTGGTTTAATAATCTCTACATTATATTTGCTAATATTGTGGGGTTTTTTCTATATTAGATATATTGGACAGTAATTTTATTTGCTTGGAATAGTCTTGACAAATTTTAGTAATGGATTATGCAGACCTATGAAGATGAGTTGGTAAGTGTTCTCTCTTTGTTTAGTCACTGAATTTGTACAATTTTTTCCATATATGGTTATAAATATTCATCAGCAAAGTTATATTGGCCTGGAGTTTAATTCATGGAAAGAATTTTATTAATGATTCAGATTATTTAAAATATATAAAATATTTAGTTTCTTAATTTCTTCTTGTGTCACTTTTAGAAAATAAAAATTTCTAATATTATTTATTTCTTTAATTTGTCAATTTACTGGCACAAAGGGGTTTATGGCTTCTCTTTGTCATCCTTTTATCATCTATAGACTCTTTGATGTTCCCTCTTTACAGCTTTATTAAAGTAAAAAATTTTTTTCAAAGACCCAATTTTTACTTTTATCAAATTTCTCAGCTGTTTTCCTCTTTTCTATTTAATTGACTTCATCTCTCATTTTCTTCCTCCTAATTTGCTTCTTTTTTCAAGGCTTTTTGAGTTGGGATCATCGATTTTAAACTTTCATCTTTTCTAATATATGTGTTTAAAGTTACAATATTATCTCTTAGCACTGCTTCAGCTTCACATCACAAATTTTAGCATATAATGTCTTTGATTTTTATTTATATCAAAATATATTTTAGTGTCCTTAGTAACTATTTTTACTAATTCAATATTTAGATATTTTCGGTCTAATTTCAAAATATTTGGAGATTTTAAAATATCTTATTGTTACTGATTTCTATCCTAATACCATTGTTGTCAGGGAACATATGTCTAAAATATGTGTAGGTGTTGTTCTCTGTAGGTGAGGGAAGCAGATTAGAAGTGGAATGATTGGAATGAGCCCACTGATTTCAATAGGATGACAAAAGTGACAACAACTAAGCAGTGGCACTTGTTTCTTCTACCTTCTTTTGCTTCTGACTTCAATTGTTTTAGATTTATGTCATGGCTCAACACATAGTTTATCTTGCGACTATTCTGCATATGCTTGAAAAACAGCATCTATGTTCAAGTTGTTGGGTGAGGGATTCTCTAAATGTCATTTAGCAAATTTGTCAATATATTTATCCAAAATTTTTATCTTCTTGATGACTTTTACTAATTTTTAAATAAATTACAGAAAACAGAGCATTCTACAACTATGATTTTGGATTTATTTCACATTTTTCTGTGTGAAAATTATTGCTTTCATCTTGCTTTTTGTTTGCTTTTCCCAATTTTTTAAATTCTTTTCCTGCTCCCTTTTGTATTAGTTGGCAATATTTTAGTATTTTATTTATCTTCCATTTTGTATTTTGAGCAGTAAGTGTTGGTGTATTGTTGTTAGTCTTTGGGGCTAGTAATGTGAATTCTTAATTTATTGCAGACTAACATGAACTACTTTCATACCAATTCACATGCAATGTAAGATACAATACCCTGCACCATTTGTGCTATTGTTATAATATATTCACTTCTCTGTATGCTATAAAACCCACCACATATTGCTAGACTTTCAAGAGTCAATATTCTTTTATTTGCTTGTTTGTTTGTTTTAAAGATGTGGGGCACAATTCAGGATTAGGTACATAAGTGGTCATCATACAGATGAAGTTTGGGCCTTTCATTGGTTTTCACCATGCCTGGTTTGGAATGGGTTACTCTTGTTAGTGTTATGTGACCCCCCCCCCTCCACTCCGCCTCCCTCCTTACCCTGGCAGTGACCTACTGCTGCTGCCAATCTCTTTCTTGTAGCATTATAGTAAATGTTCAGGTTCCATTTATGCGTGAGAACATGTGGTACTCAATCCTTTGTTTCTGTAATAGGTCACTGAGTATGATGGACTCCAAATCCATTCAAGCTGCTGCAAAGTCCATAATTTTGTCCTTCTTTATAGCTGCATAATAGTCCATCATGTATATGTACCTCATTTTTGTTATTAAGTCCACTTTCAATGGGCAGTATTGTTGGTTCCATGTTTTTGCTATTGTGAATAGTGCTGCATTAAACATGTGTGCAGGTATCTTTTTTTGTAGAATGATTTGAGTTCCTCTGGGTATATTCCCAGAAGGGGCATTGCTGGGTCATATGTAAGGTTGATTTTTAGACATTTTAGGACTCACCATATTGTTTTTCATAGAAGTTGTACTAGTTTGGACTCCCACCAACAGTGCAGAAGTGTTCCCTTTTCTCTGCATCCTCTCCAGCATCTGTTGTTTTTTGTTATTAATGATGGCCATCCTGAGTGGAGTTGAAGTAGTATTCCAGTGTGGTTTTGATTTGCATTTCTTTGATGATTAGTGAGGCTGAGGATTCTTTTATGTATCTGTTGTCTGCTCATATGTCTTCTTTTGAGAAGTGTCTATTCATATCTTTTTCCCACTTTTTAATAGTACTGGGGTTTTTTTTGTTTTTGTTTTTGTTGTTGTTGTTGTTGTTGTTGTTTTGACATGTTTGAGTGTTTTCTAGATCCTGGATGTTAGACCTTTGTCAGATATTCAGTTGGCAAATATTTTTTCCCATTCTGTGGACTGTCTCCTCACTCTCTTAATGTTTTCTTTTGCTTTGCAGAAGCTTTTCAGTTTGATGAGGTCACACTTGTTTAACCTTATCTCTTATGGCATCAATATCCTTTTGAAGAAATTAAGAAAAACTATTTCCTATAAATCCATGCATTTCTGGTACTCATTCCTTTCTCACTCCAAATTAAATAAATGAGAGGAGTTGCTACTCCTGCATCTTCAAGTCTTTGAGGTTAGTACTGATTACCTTTCATGTGCTAGGGATGGTATTGTTTTTGGTTTATTATTTCACCAAGGTGGAGAACTTCTAGCTAGTTCCACTTCCTACATTGGTGGTTCTGACTTCAGAAGTCAAGGAGCCAGTATGTGGTTTTTCCAATTTTTAATTGTATCTATTTCAATTTTATACTCAAGCATGCAAAAGTAACTATAGGGTTATGTTACAGACTCACTGAGACCACTGTGAGAAAACAGTCAAGGCAAAATTCCTTTCTTTATCAGACTTCATAAGCCTCCATTCTGACCAGTGATGGTGTGTATTTCTAGGAGTGCTAGTTCAAAGCTAACATTCTGTAATCTTGAAGGTACTGGGTACTTTTTTTCTCAGTACTCAGTCACTCTAGTAAATAGCTGTAAGTGGAGGAAGATTTACAGTACACATTTATTTTATAAAATATCATTGCAGAATTTCCCCTGAGGATATCTACTTTTCTAGTAATTGCATGAGGAATGTGACTCTCTTGTGGAACTTAGGTCAAGCTTTTCTTTCATCAGACCTAAAGTTGTATTCATTAAAGAGACCAAGTAGTGCCTTAGTGTACTTTTCATCTATTTCAATGTTAGAGGCCCATGATCCATTAGCCACAGGCAAAGATCCCATGGATGAAACAATTCTCACTACCGTCCTCACACTGTCTCTTATGGTAACCCTATAGTCACTCTCTCTGGCAGTCAAATGTTACCATGTAGATTTCATTATTCCCAATGAAATGAGAGGGATGAGCATAGTTATAGGCTAGGGGAATTTATTGTACATGATAAATCTATTTCAACATGTCTACCACTTTATGTATTTGATTTCCTTCTTGCACATAATATTAAGAAGTGTTCAGCAGGTCACTTCATTCAGTGTAGGCCTCAGTTGAATTCTTTTAGTTAACTGACTAAGGCAGCATTCATGACTGCTCAAGCTATTCTACTGAATCCAGAATCTTTAGTAAATGTTTCATTGATAAAATTTTCTTACTTTAAAAATTTCTTATTTTCTTCATGGTCTACCACTGAATAATTTTAAACATATTTTCCAGACTTTTGTCAATACATTTTAGCACAGATTTCAATTATTTTACCTGTAAGTCTTCTTCTTTTGGTTTTACTTGGTAATAGTTCCCTTGGGCCTGCTGAGATCTGACTCTGGCTAGAAGTTTGGAGAACATGGGACACAGTAGTAATATAGCATAAGGATAACTAACAAAAACCCTCAGTGAAATCCATACAGAATTTCCAAACAAAATAAATCAGCCTCTTAAGAAAGGAAGAAGAAGTTGCTTCAGCTCAGTACAGTTTGGATTCAGGATACTCAGAGTGATACTAATCCTTCTAAATGTCACTAATCCAAGTGTCATAGCCACATTTGTTTTTCCAAATTGAAGCCCTAACCTTCACAAAAAACCTTCAAATAGTTAGATAGGAAAAAACAAGTTCTAATGCTTAATAGTAGACTAGAGTGACTATACTTAGCAACAGTATTATGTATATTTCAAACTAAGTAAATGAGAGGACTTGAAATGATACCAACACCAACACCAAAGAATAATAAACACTACAATTATGGAGATCCCAGTTATCCTGACTTGATTATTATACATTCTATGCATGTTTCAAACACTCATAAGTACCCCATAAATATGTAAAATGATATGTATCAATAAAAGAAAAAAGAAGGGGGAAAAGAATTCATCAGTGAAGAATATTTACATTAAACCTATCGAAGACAAAAGTTTGCCTTGTTTTAGCAAATGTTTAAATAAAAATTAAGATAGAAAATATGAATAAGAGAAGTCCTAGTCACTCTAAAAATAATTCCCTGCAAAACTTCTTTAAAAATACTTGTAAGCATCTAATAAATGTCTCAGTTAAAATTTTTAAAATTTCATCAAAAGACTGTAATTCAGTCTACATTGTAGATTCTCCAACTTACGGAATCAAATTCTCCATCTAAATTTGAGATACAAGAGATGAAAAGTTATTTTCTCAGATGCTACCTTGAGCAGAGAACGCAGAGACCTGAGCCTGTCATGTTCTTCCTTTGGCTCTCAAGTACACTAAAACATGGTCAGGCTATTCAAAAGGTTTGTATTCTTCATACTCACCACTCGATGCAGCAGATGTCATATGGTCTTCCAAAGGTTTGCCTTTTACGAGCACTTATTCAATCTAGAAATAAACTTGAATCATCTTTTTTTTTAACATGCATTCAATACTTTTTTGTTTATTTATTATTAATTTATTTTATTTTAAAGATATGAGGCGCAATTCAGGATTAGGTATACAACTGATCATTATACAGGTAAAATTTGGGCCTACCTTTGGGCTGCACTTTGCCTGGTTTGAGATCAGGTACCTTTATTAATATTATGTGTTCCCCCTCCCTCCCCTGGTAGTTTCTGGTTTCTGTCAATCCCTTTCTTATAATATTATGGTAAATGTTCAGGGTCCACTTATGAGTGAGAATAGTTCTTTCTGTGATAAATCACTGCGTACTATAGACTCTAAATCCACCCAAGTTGTTGCAAAGTCCATAATTTTGTTCTTTTTTATGGCTGTGTAATAGTCCATCGTGTATATGCACCACATTTTTTAATCCAGTTCAGTTTTGATGGGCAGCATGGCTGGTTTCATGTTTTTTATCATAGTAAATAGTGCAGCAATAAACATACGTGTGCAGGTATCTTTTCTGTAAAGTGGTTTAAGTTCCTTCAGGTATATACCCAGAAGGGGGATTGCTGGATCGTATGGAAGGTCAATTTCTATTTCTTTTAGGAACTGGCACACTGTTTTTCTTAGAGGTTGAATTAGTTTGCATTTCCACCAGCAGGTGTAGAAGTGTTCCCTTTTCTCTGCATTCTCACCAGCATCTGTTGTTTTTGCTTTATTAATGATGGTCTTTCTTACTGGAGTTAGGTGGCATCTCAACGTGGTTTTGAATTGCATTTCTCTGAAGATTGATGAGGCTGAGCATTTTTCATGCATCTGTTCACTGCTAGTATGCCTTCTTTTGAGAAGTGTCTATTCATGTCTTTTGCCCACTTTTTAATGGGGTGGTTTGCTTTTTCCCTGGAATAGTCTTTTTAAGGAAATGTTTTGCCACTGGATGACAAACGAGTGGTATTTTATCCTCTCCTTGTAACGAGATTCTCATGTCTTTAAATCAAATCAGGTCAGATGACCCATTCCAGATTCTACGAATTCTCATTTTTTATAAGTCCCTTGCTTCTAACATACCAAATAGTATATCAGTTAGAGTCCAGTTGCAAAACTCAGAAATAAACTCATCTGCTTTTTTTTTTTCAATTCATAAGAGATTTGTGAGAATAAGGCTTTTCTAGGCTAGATCTCTAGGAATTGCTGTTTGAAAATATACCACAGAAAGAATCAAACCAATAAACTTACCTGTGGCACAATCTGAAAGTTGGAGTATCGGAAATATACTCTACCAACTATTAGATTTAAGACATTACTGCATTGACTGTAATCCAGGAAATGAAAAGCTGCCCTCCGTGTATTTTCACTGAGAAGACGATCACTTGGATAGCAAACCATGAATTTAACAGGAAGTTGCTGCTAGAATGTCCATCTTCAGAAATATACCTCATCTGGGGCATTCACACAAGAGAAAGGCTGACTTTCTTGCAACAGCCTTTCTCATTTTTTCTCAGTTTTAAATCTCTGCCAGAATGAGAGCACACTATTAGGGAAATCAGAGCTATATCTAGAACCTAGTCTACATGAGATTGTGGAAACTGTCATACTTATTGTTACAGTCTCTACTGAACAGAAGGATGCACTAGATGCTGAGCAAGCCAATTCAGCCCATTGTCACAAGCACTTTGCTGCCTTCCTCAGTATTTGACACTGAGGATCTTTTCCTGAAACTCCATCCTCTCTTGGGTTCCATGATAATATTTCTTCAGGCCTCCTTTCACCTCCAAAGTATGTCATTTTTATTTTTATTGCTGTCTTACTTTATTTATGATGAAATATTGGAAGGTCCACAGGCCTCTCTCTCAGACCACAGTTTCTTTTCTATCTCTAGATAATCTCATTTGCTTATCACAATTTCTTATGTACAGTTTAGTATATATAATATATATATTATATACATAATTTTTTACCATTTATTCCCAATTTGTATGTCTCTTTAAGACCTCCAAATTAATTGTGCAGAGGTGAACTTTTGAATCTTCTGCCATTACCCCAATCTTATTTAAAATTATTCTACTTTTTGTCCCTTCTTTAAGTTTCAAACAGATCGAGCTCTTTCCTATCTCAGGCCCTTTTCTTACGCTTTTCCAGATTTTGGCATGATGGTTTCATTTTATCCTCTTGGTCTCATTTAAATTTTTTTTTTCTCTTTAGGGTCAAGGAAGATTCTGGTCACTTTAACTAAATGAATCACTCTTTTAGTCTCTAGCTTAGGAATTTGTTGTTGTTGTTGTTGTTAGAGTCTCACTTTGTTGCCTAGACTGGAGTGCAGTGGCACATGCCATGGCCTTTAGAGCCTCAACCCATTGGGCTCAGGCAATGCTTCTGCCTCAGCCTTCCAAGTAGCTGGAACCACAGGCACACACCACCATATCCAGTTATTTTTTTTATTTATTGTAGAGACAAGGACTTGCCAAGTTGCCCAAACTGGTTTGGAACCCCTGGCTCTGCCTCCCAGATTGCAGATGTGAGCCATTCCATCTGGCCTATCTCAGAAACTTTTGACTGCCTTTATTTTTGCTGTTTTTATTATTTATTTATTATACATCTTCCCCCATTCTACTGCAAAAGTTTGATAGGATCTTAATCTGTTTTGTTCAGTACTGAAAACCTAGTACAAAGTATAGCACATAGGACACTGTTATATGTTTAATTTTTTTTTGAATAATTGAAAACAATGAGAACAGATAAGTGAACATTTCCATAGACACTCTGTCTTCTTCAAAATAACATGTTGTCATAAAATAAAAATACAAACACTTTTATTGTTTTAAAAAGTTATATAATCTTTAAGTGGTTCTTTATTTTCTTTTTTTCTGTTACTCAAGTGGGTCTTTCTAATTGACTTTATTCTCTTTTTCTAGTTTATTCACACCACATGTCAGGACGATTTATGCATTTCCCTTCCCATCTGGGTCTATTTTTATTTTATTTTATTTTATTTTCAGAATAGGGGTTTTATTTTCAGAATTATAGTTTTTACAGTGGGATGCTTCTTACTATGTGTAACCCTGTATACATTCTTTATTTGAAAACAGTGTCAAAAACTGTGAGGGACATGAGTTTTTACTCTATATGCAATTTACAAGTTAACCTACCTCAGTTTCACAGGTGCTAGCAGAAGGACAAGACACCTGAGTCAGAGATAAAGGACAGTAAATTACTCACAGCAGTAGAAGCATCGCATCATCATGTTCTTATTTTGATTTTCGAAGCCCACATTCCTATAGGACAATGAATTTAGGCCAGACGATGCCTACACACACAGATGTGTAGCAGGAAAGGGGCCTCAAACATGTCTGGTTCTTGCCCTAGAGAAAGACATTATCTGTATGATACTGAACAGTAAACACACCTGCCATTTTCTTAAGAGGGAAAATGTATCTCAGTCTCTCAAGGCTACCCTGTACACAAATGTCCTTGATAAAATTATTGGTGTTTCAGCTTGCAAGGCATGAAGAACGTGAGAAGCTGGTGAGAACTCTGAAATATTAATAATTTTTGTAAGCAATTATTTAATTAAACTATAAAGCATAAAATATTAACTCATTCATCAGTAAATATTTATTGGAGATGTATTATATTTCAGGCATATAACCATAAAGAGACACAACTCTTGACTTCATAGAGCTTGTATTCCTATATATAGATGAAAACAAGTAAAAAATAAATATATTTAAAAATACAATATGATGTGATAAGATATATGGCATGATGTGACATGATGCACTATAACACAACATAAAACATAAGGTTGAGTATTGTACACAATGTAACGTAACATCAGATGGGATGCTAAGTAAATGTGCCTATAAATCTATTTTACTTCAAAGAGTGTTAGAAATACTGTATCATAAATAGAAAAAAAGTTTTCAAGGCAAAGAAAATTCTGAGACTGTATTCCTATTGCTGATTATATATGATCTAGTTTCTTTTTAAAGACGGCTAAAGTTTACAAATATTACTTATATTTAATAATTAAGCTATTTCCTAGTAAACGTAAAGCATGCTAGTGGGTTGTAAAGTCAAACAACTAAGCAAAAATAAATATAAAAGTCTTAAAACAGATTAATGACTTGCCTGCATTCCCTATGAGCTTTAACTAACACCCGGACTCTGTCTCGTGTTAGGCAGTTCACCCTCCTT
Organism: Tarsius wallacei; assembly: GCA_963574415.1. Classification (NCBI taxonomy): domain Eukaryota; kingdom Metazoa; phylum Chordata; class Mammalia; order Primates; family Tarsiidae; genus Tarsius; species Tarsius wallacei. The sequence goes on along the minus strand of CAUYQG010157379.1, from coordinate 41,242 downwards.
CCAGAGGTTCCGTTGGACATACCACCCACACATCTTTGATCATTACCTACATATGCAGTGGTCATGTCAGTAGCTAATTGCCCACGTTACTTTCTTCATTTTTCTTGTTAAAGAGAGATTTTTTAAAATGAGCTCAATATAACAGCCTTTTAGCAGAATTATTAATAATACGTACACCCTCATTCATTATTTGGTGTTTTTTTTTTTCCTGAACTTTTCTTTCCTTGATAAATCTGTAAAGTCTCTCAAAGACTGTTAAGAAACATTTTGCTCTCACTTTACCTTGCTAAACATTTTACAATAAGCCGTTTCTTTCTTAGCTATTCTGGCTTAAAAGTGACTAATTTTGCAAATTTACTCACTTAAATTTTAAACCCTAAAATAAGGCACATTTTGACCATAAACAGAATAGAATAAGACATTTTTAATGGATAAATGTAAAATAAAATATGCAAAGCATAAGAATCAACAACAAAAATGCAGTGACTTAAGTGAAACTTTACTGAATTTCCTGAAAGCCAAGGTCAAGAAGTAAACATAATACTTTCTAAAAGTATTTCATTATAGTTCCCTTTCATTATATTCCCCAAGCAGGTATTTTTCCTCTGGTGCTAAAGTCTATTTTTTTTTAATTGAAGTCATCACATAGAATCATTGAATAGTATAACTGTGATTTTCACCAAGTTACTTAATCTTCCTGCCTCGTGTTCCTCTTCTGCAAAATAGGTTGAGTATTGTATATCTTCCAAGGTTAGTGAGATAATGAATTACAGAATTGATTTTTCATTCAACAAATATTAATGAAGTTGCTTAGAATTTCACCACAGTTCTAGGTGCTGAAGATAATCAGTGAATCAATCAGCGCCTGCCTCATGAGTTGGTGTTCCACAAGGAAAGGGAGGAAATAAACAAATAAAAAAGTTATAGCAAGTCAGGCAACAGTTAATACTTTGAAGAAAAACAGTTACCTAGGCTGGTCTTGAACTCCTGGGCTCAAGCAATCAAAAAAAAAAAAGAAAGGAAAGAAAAGAAAAACAGTGGAGGCTCAGGGGAATGTGGAGGGGTGTGTGCTTTAAATAATCTGCTCAGGCTAAAACTTTTTAAAAAGGTGAAATTTGACCAGAGACATGAAGACATAAGGGAGAGAACTACACAAAGATCTGAAAAAGGAGAATTTCTGCAAGAGGGAATGGCAAGAACAAAATCCCTCAAGTAGAAGAAACACAGATTGAGTAAATGGTGAGAATGCTGGTTGGCCAAAGAAGAATAAATGAAAAGAATGAGCTAGGAGAAGAAGAGTCAGAGACAAAAGCCAAGGGCTCTATAGTATCATTATTCTCCTGGGACTTGCCATAAATTCCACATGGTTTCTTTTTCAACCACAGATATACCAAAAACCAGAGTCTATAATCCCCATCTCAAAGGCTGCTTTCTGAAGAGCCCAACTTAGGTGGGCCCTTAATGTCTTTCATCTTTTAAGTAAGTTTTAAAGTGATAGATAAGTTACAATGGAACCATTATTTCCTTTACATAATAAAGCCTAGAGAGCCAAAATAACTTATTAAATCAAATATAAAATGAATATACTTAATATTATATTAATTTATATTAATAAATTAATATAATCAATATTAGTGTTTCAGTGTACTAATATTAACCTGCTATTCTTTATCAAAAAGATTACACCACTGAGGCTTCATCGATATGTAATATTTAGAAGAAAGAGTGGTAGATAGGTTATTCTGACAACTGACAATGGTAAACCATTAGGGTGTATTTGGTTAAGAACTATAAAATTTTAAAGTTATTTTATCACATTAATTCCTGATACATAACCTGAGTTATGCTAACATGTAGATTTAGGATTGAATCAACCTTTCCATTTTTAAATATGTAATCTCAAAGCTACAATCTGTCTATCTTGCCAATCTAGAAAGAATTCTAGAAGCTGGACACTCAAAATTGACATGTTTCATATCTTTTCAGGATAGAAAACTACCAATCTTTAATTGCATCTCCAGTCAATTTATTTAACATATTATTTTTGTATAAAGTTCATGTGACACAAAAGAAACATTTATAGAAAAAAAAGGATAGGCATTGGAAGCTTAATTATATTATCTTGAGAACATATTGTAATTCCAAGGCACAGCTTTAAGGTATGAAATTTCTAAAAAAAAAAAAAAAAAGAATGTTATATGAGCTCTAACCTATAGAACTGACTCTGTGAAGTCTTCTAGTTAAAGAAAAAAAAATTACTTCCAGTTAATCAGTAGATCACTGACAGTAAAATTGCTAATGAAACCCTGGGGCCTTAAATTGGATTACTTTATCAGCCATACCAATCCCAATAGTTTTCAAAATGTACCGTAAAGGGGAGGTGAAAATGCATTGGGCAGGGCCAAATTCAACTCCAGCCCTATTCTATCCTCTATGAACAAAGCATCTGTGCTTTTATCTGCTTCACATTGTAAGCTCCTGAAAAAGAGTTCCTTTGGAAGATGATCTTGGGAGCTAAAAGGGGAGATTTGCCTACTATTACCCTAAGCATTTGGCACTGTCCATACAGCTGACTTGATCTGTGCTGAAAGTAAGTTTTAACAAACCTATGAAGTTCAAAACCTGTGCTATAAATTTAGGAGTTATAATCAATATCTCCATGCTAGTGGACCTTCTTGGTTACATTGATGAGAGATTTTTTGATGAGGAAACAGAAGGCACATACAGAAAATGGGTTTTATACACAGATTTTCCTGCCCAGGAGCCTGAAGTTGCAGTGAGCTATGATAGTTCCACTGCCCTCCAGCCTGGGTTACAGAGAGAGACCCAAACTCTGAAGAGGAAAAAAAAGGTGTTTTTTTTGAGAGAGAGAGCTGATATTCAGTTAAATAAAGTTATACATTCAAGACTTTTGTTCTTCCCTAATCTTTAAATTCAACTTGACAGCCTAAATGCTGTATTTGTGACTGCGGACATGTTAATACTTTTATTCATTTAATACTTTTTAAATGAATAATGTTTGGTCTATTTACATATATATCTTTTTGACATTTATATGGCATTTATACATTTATATTTACTTTTTTATTCTTAAGTACTTTAAATTAATAAACCAGATCTTTCCAAGTCCTAAAATAATTTTGTTAGTTTAAAAATTAAACATAAAAATATAATGAGATTTACATTTTCCTAAAAATTTCTAGTTGCATAAAGAAACACATTAAGAGTTCAACTTAATGTCCTTTCTCACATTTAAAATTGGAGTTGTAGGCTTTGCTTTAAAAGTCAAAATTATCTTAAATATCAGAGTAAATAAAATGTCAACTGTACACAAATTTCTTCCTAACAAAAAAATTTGTGCTACTTTTAAAATGTCCTTTTGTAATAGGTTCTGTGGAGTGTTGTTGTGGCAGATTATATTTTCCAAAAATGGTCACAGCAGTATTTCTGGTCACACCTCACTCCCCATCAAACGGCAGATTTTATTTCCCTACTTAGTAAATCAGAGCGAGATTCTGCCATTGCCTCAAAAAAATAGAATGCAGAGGAAGTGAGACTGCCCCTAGGAAGTCTACCGCATGGAGAGCCCAAGCTCAGATCTTGACTGACAACCAACGTCAACCACCAAACAAGTGAGTGAGCAAGTCTTCGCATAATTTCAGCATCCAGTCTTTGAGCTATTATGATTGATGTTGATTAGAACAAGAAAGAGTTAGACCCACTGAGTCATGTTCAAATTGTAATTTGTGAGCAAAATCCATGTGGCTGTTGTTAAGTCACTAAATATTGAAGAGGTTTGTTAAGTAGATAATTAACACAGCTACTCAGAAAACCCCCTCAGAGCTGTGGCACCCATTTCCCCAGCTCATGAGAGCATAGGCGGCTGATGGGAGGGCCATTGGCCCAGTCAGTCTCTGGAAATTGCCCTCAGCTAAAGGAAGGGAGGTGAGATTAATGGTAGCCAATATCTGTGCGGGGAGAGGGAGGCACACCTCATCAACAAGAGTACCTGCACAATGAATATTTGTATACCTAACCCACAATTTTAAAATAAAAAATATATATTTAAAAATAAATAAATTACATTCCTCAACAGGAAAAAAAAAGAGAGATTTGATGCAAAATTTCCTAGGTAACTTTCCTTTCTAGAATCAGCCTATATCAAATGACTGGTTGATGTATGGGTGCAAATTAACATCCCTTTGCCCTAAACGTCATCAAGGTAGAAGAGTGCTGATTGCTTTCTCAGTTCCTGACCTCCCTGTGGAGCCTATGAAACTTTTACTAGGATGTGTCACATATCAACTCTTCTCTTTGTGGAGAGCCCTTTCCAAAAAAGTTACTGTTCACAAATGTCTGTCTCAGAATCTGTTTCCCTAGAATCCTGCCTAAAATACTTTTGCATACTTATTTAAAAATCGATCTGCGGTTAAAAGACACACTCTCACTAAATGAATCAATTACCTAAACTTTTAAATGGAATGTTGACTGGATTCTTATTGGCCATCCTGATGTGACATTCTGAACTCTACTTGTATTTTCTACGTCAATAGTTTCATTACTCAAATGAGATGATCATGTATTCCAAATCCTTTGAATCAGTATCCACAGAAGTCTGCAAAACCTAGGCAGGCACATCATTTGCCATCCAATCAGGAGGCAGTAGCTATGGTAGTCATTTGAATTGAATGAAAAGAATTGTTAACTAGTAGTTGGAGGATAAGAGAGATAAAAGAGGGCTTTAAAGAGACCTGAAGGTCACGGATACCAAAAAGCAACAACATCCTCTAATCTGAGAGAGCGTGGACCATAAGGGGGGAAAAAACCCGAACAAAAAATACCAAATAAAATTAAGGACTGGATGATTTCTGCTGCCGACATTGAGATTCAGGCTTCTTCCAATAGGGCGAACTTGTCGACTTCTGGTTGCAAAGAAATTCCCAGAATGGGAATGGGAAGTGGCTGGTAGGATGGGCTCACCATTGTTGGGAGACATGGCCAGGACAGAGTTGTTCAGAAGTGGTTACTGATAAGAAGATTGTGGCCTGAAGGCACAGCTAGATTGCTTCTTTGGGACCCCCTTGACTTCTGCTCTGATGAATAATAATACAAGACCAGAATACTTTTATTACTGTTTTGTGGTATCTCTCCAGTGCCCTCTATTGAGAACACCTATCATTCTGATGGTTGGCAAAGTAAAAAGGATAACTGGTTGTTTCATTTTCACAAAGCATTGAGAAGAGATAGATTTGGTGCTGAGAGAAAATATCAGTTTATTGGAACACCAGGTTAATCATTTGATCGGATTTTGCATTTCTTTTGCTCTTTAAAAACCTACCTAAAAGTTTAAAGACCTTGGAATTGACAGAATTCTGCACAATACCACTCCCATACCATACATCCCTAACTGACATTTAAAATGCTATCTGATGGAATTTTGGCCACCTCACATGAGGTAACTTGCTTTTGCACCTTTTGAGATCAGTTTATAGTCGTGATGCATAGTACAAATTTACTTTTGTTAGTTCAAACAAAACGGATTTATTTCAAGGAAGTACGTGAGAATAAGTAAGATAGTAGCGGGAATCTTAGTGATGTAATCAATCTTCATAAGCGCACAGAAGAAAGAGTCATGTAATTAGTTGTCTCTGAAATCAGAACACACTCCAGGCAGTAAAAGTTTCAGTTAATACAGTGGCTGTATTAACTTGTTGACCGTCTCCTAACCCCTACAGTGGTAACAAATTATGTTTCCCCATGCAGTCTCTTGGTTGATGTCTATGTTTTCTTCTGTACCTACCAACCAAGTGCCTTTTACTTTTGCAGTGATTTTTTTCTACCGCACAGCATATACTAACATTTTTACTTAAGTAAGGCTTCTTCTCCCTTCTAGTAAGTGCGTGTTGTCTTTTCTCTGTCTTTTAGCTTGTGTTTCTGCTACTGGACATGTTGATTTTAATAACAAGAATAGATATTTATAAATAGAAGAACAAAACTGATCAAATAGAAAAAAGCAAGTAAAAAGCACTGACGATATATTATCGAAACAAAAAATAATTTCGAAGTGTAAAATAGGTATATTGGGGAAGACAGAAACAAGAACATCCACACATCTCTAGGACAGATCACAAAAAAATAGACTTTTTACTATTTGGCCAATTAATGATATCTCTTCTTGGAAATGATTTAATTTCAAGCAACCACATAAGCCTTTAGCCATTCTATGAATTTATTCTCATTGAGTTGGCGGTCAACAACTAATCTCATCAGTTATAATCAGCAGAGTAAATTCATATGGCAGAGAATATGGTCACCACTGCTATGTTAGAAACCAAACAGAGTTGCTTCTCTCAGCAAGTAACTGTCCACATGAAAGGGATATACTGGAATGGTGGAACAGACCAGAACATTTGAAAGGTCCTCCACAGTATATCACTGTCTAAAAATACTGATCAAAGGGAATTTCCCAAAGTTCTGGTCCCTGGTCCTCAGTAGTGGCTTTTATCACTTTCTGTCAGCACCATCAGTGACTTGGGTTGACTGTGCTGATGAACAATGATGGGATCTCCCATGGGTCTCACTTTTTGACAGTGCCCTGCGTGCTTTTCCACCACCTTGCAAGCCCCTTGGAGAATAAAGTGCTCACAATTTCTCACTCAACATAACTCACAACGAAGCCATTGCGGAAGCACAGCTTTTTCAAAGATTTTGTGGTCACCTAATATGGAAATTGGCATTGTGGCCATTTCACAGAATCCTCCTTGTCTCACAGCCAACTCAGCCATAGAAGTATACAATATTCCCTCTTGGGGATGGGGAGATGGTATTGCAATATGGAATTCTCTCCCCAGTACATACACAAATTATGAGGATGAAAACATGTTGGTTTAATTTAAATCTTACTATTATGATTTTGAACTTGGTTTTAATTCTGCCTTTATAAAAACTATTTATTTTTTTTAAAAAGGCAAATCAAACATACATGCTTTAGAGTTTAAAGGAACCCTTTGGATTATTTAGTCAATACCTGCAATTTTAGAGATAAAGAAAAGAAACCAACAAAAAACGTTCATGGTGGTGTTTTTCTTTGTCAACGGATGAGACTAGAACCCAGGCTCTTGACTCTAAGCCCAGTGCTCTTTCTACTATACTATGCTGCCCCCTAGTGTTCATCAGATTTCATAACTCAGTGATTTCATTCATCAGAACAAATTTCAACCAGTTTAAACATCTATTTGTGAACCACGAACGCAAGAGCTTATTTTAAAATGCCCCAAGAAGTTCTGACAGAAACCTCTGTTTCACAGTATTTTTATTTATTTGCATTACCATATGTACTTGAAAATATGTTTGTCATATTCTAAGATTAAATTATGCCTTATTTTAAGATTAAATTAAGGTCCTGACAATTAAAGAATAAATGCAAAGTTGTGTATTGGGCTGGTGGTGAAAGGACAGTCTTACCTTACAAAAAAAGCACTATTTTAAATTAATATTCAGCCTTTCTTCATATATCAATGAGTCTTTTTCCTGTAGTTATATATAGGGTTAATTGGTGTCCTGAGGCATTGTGACTGTCTCTGAGAAAAATCACATAAGAAAAGGTCTGAAGAACCACTTTTGTAATAATAGGCATTAAACACTGTGAAAAATAATAGAATAACTTAAATTAGAGTATAATAGTCAATTTTACCATATATTTTTGCTCACCCCCTTTTAACAAATAAATAGATATTTATAAATAAAGGGCAAAATTGATCAAATAGAAATGAACAAGTAAAAACCACTGTCTTCACATATTATCAGAATAAAAATAATTTAAAAGTGTAAAACGGATACATCAGGGGAAGACAGAAACAAGAAAAAATAGGGCAACGAATAAATGAGAGGAAGCAAAGAATTAATGATTACACCAAGAAGGCTGATATATTGAGCTCATTTTAAACATGTCCTTAAAAAGAATGAAGAAGAAAAATTTAAATAAGGAGGAACTAATGAAGACAATGAAAATTGCTAATAAAAAATGTTAAGAAGGAAAATGTAGAACACATTTTAAAATGGAGAATGTGAAGATCTTAATCAGAGGATCTTAAATAGGGTTATGGAATGCCTATAAAGAAAACATCGTGACCAAGACACAAACGTATATGCACTGTCTTGGATCCGATGTACCTAATTTAACTTTGAAATTCCCAAAACATGTAAATCACACTTGAAAACATGTATCATTCAAGAAGGATTTCACAGGAAATGCAGAATCAGTACACAAGTCACTATTGCTCTCTTTTTCCTCTAACCTCTAAGTTTCCTTCTGATCATCTTTAAAGAGACTTCTGGCATAAAAATGGCAACTTCACTAGCACTCTTCAATGCAGCCCATGCCAGCTCTCTACCTAAATACTCATGAAGACCAGAAAACAACAAAAGCTCATAACACGGAAAACTAAGACTGATTAATCAACTTCTGTCAGAAATGTGAAGAAATACCTATGTCGACTTTGTGGCAGCCACTTTCTGAAAAGAAACCCATTAATTTAAATGGTAGGAAGATGTTTTGGAGCTCTCCACTGTCACCTAATCATGAGCTCTACTCACCCCAAAACTCTCCATCCAATTATTTCTTCATGGGTGAAAGTGGCAACATCACCCTTCTATGCCCCTCTCCCATTTCTATGTTTGTATTCATTCAGAAATGACAAATCTTGGGACACCACAGAGCAAGAACACATGGGGAAGATATATAGAATTACAGTTAAGGTACATTTAGTTCTCCAATACAAAGTATTGTTGATGGATTCAGAGACTGACAAAATATCCTGAGGGTTGTGTCTATTCACCTCAACCACTAGCTTAAATCACCAGAGGGCTAGGAAACGGAAGTAGAAGATCCTGCATCAATACATAGGTACTGCATAAGGTGAATTCCTTCCAAAACCTGAGGAATTAGGCTGAGAGCTTTGAACTTGAACCTTTATTATTGAAGAAAGAATTACAATTATTACTCATAAGAATAGTGGCCAGAACAAAGGCAACAATAGGAAACGAAGACTGCATGACCAGAATTAAAATGCAAGACAATTATATAAAAATTTAAAATTAGTCAATGAGAAGCATAACCTTGAAGAACTTTATAAAAATGCAGAAAACAGGTGCAGAACTGGGAGAAATACTAGAGAAGATGACTGATTCAGCAAACAAGCTCAGTATCATTCCTAGGAATTACATGTGCCCCAAGGAAGAAAGCAGAGCAACTGAAACAATGCCAACTAGAAATTAATCAGTACCTTTAATAAAAACATAAGTGAGGCTGGGCAAGGTAGCTTGCGTCTGTTTTCCCAGCGCTTTGGAAGGCTGAGGAGAGAGAATTGCTTGAGACCAAGAGTTTGAGACGAGCCTAAGCAACACAGTGTCTCTACCAAAAAACAAAAACAAAAAAAGCTGGATGTGATGTTGTGCACCTTTAATCCCAGCTCCTTGAAAGGCTGAAGCAAGAGGACAATATTAGCCAGAAAAGAGTTAAGGACTTAGATTGCTGAAAAGTTTTATTGTAATGAGTTAGAGAATGAATCTGTCTCATAACCATGTGTCTCTGTTGCTACTCAGGATCCATTTATTTTTTGAGAATAGAACCATTATTTTCTGGGCAACACTGAGTCCAGCCTTGTGATTTTAACAGGAGCTTTCATGGTCTTACAGACCTCATATCCCAAAGCAGAAATGAACACCTGATATAAGTTAGGCCAGTCAGAGCCTTTCTCTGGATTTTATACTTTGAACTAGAGATGATATTAGCTAATATTTTATAGATATATGAGAAGTATGGTTCTGGAGTAACTTATTACCACGTCTTCAAACACGAGAAGGTCAGTTAGCACCAAAATAAGATAAGGCTAAATACAGGGGAAAGCACAAGCAATGACGCACTAGTTATCCTGGACGTTTGCCCTACACTTTCTTGGATGTGGTTACACGAGATAGCCTACTGCCATTCTAATAAATTCTTCGTTGTGTTTAATCTTATTCAAATGGGTTTCTCACACTTGCAAATGACAGCGCTGGTGAATACAGTGTCACAGTAGAATGCGTGTTATCAACTGTCAGACCGATTTCAATGAAGCCAATATATTGGTCAGTGGATAATCAGTGTGGTCAATTTAGACAGGGATGACAGAGAGTCTAAACTGTGTGATTAGAGCGAAGAAAAACGTGACCTAGTCTGTTTATTAATTTAATGGAGAGAAAGCCAGGATGAGATCCTTTAGAGCCAATATTTCCCAACATGCAGACACCTGCACCATAATCACTTAGAGTGATGGCTGAGATGCACATTCCTGAGCCGCAGTCCAGACCCAGGATATCAGAATCTGCTGAGAGGGATGAAAATAGGTATATCCTTAAACAACACTTCCAGTAATTATAATGTGGGTTAACAGTTGAGAGCCACTGCCTGGGAAAAATGGTTGCCATTATCAGACGCTGATAAAATGCAGCTCTGAGAGGCAATGCATGCTCATTTTAATTCAATTGAGTAGAGTGCAGAAAAACAGTATGGAAGGAAAAAAAAACAGAAAGTGTTTTCCTCTTTCATTGTGGTGCGATGTCTGGAAATGAAGAAAGTGCAAATATAAGCACAGGACCTGCTATAGTTTGATGTTTGTGTCACTCCCAAATTTATGTTGAAACATAATCCCCAGTGCTACTGGATTATGAAGTGTGACCTTTGGGAGGTGATTGGGACATGAAAATACCACTCTCATGAATGGATTAGTGTAAAAGGGCTGAAGGGAATTAGCCTTTCTATCTCTGCTGCCATGGGAAGACTCAATGTTTAAGTTGCCAATTTGGAAGCACAGACCAGACAACCTACTGGTGCCTTGATCTTGAACTCCCAGCCTTCAGAACTGTGAGAAATACATTTCCATATTTTATAAATTACCCAGTCTTAGGTACTTTGTTATAGCAGCACAGAGACTAAGAAAGGACCTTAGAACTATCTATCTATAATAAATTACTGGGGTTTTTTTAAAGGGAAAATATTGACCTGGTTTTCTTATACAAGATAATAAAGATGATTTCTTCCTGCATTGTTGCTGGTGTATGAATGTGTTTTATGTCATTGCAAAGAGCCTACATATGCATGAAAAAAGAAAAATCTATTTGAGTAAATGAATTAGTGGTCTATTGTAAAATAACCATCTCCAAATGTCTATTCAACTTCCCCTCAGCTATAACAAATAAAGTTGTCACTGAAATAGTGATTTCAGCTTCCATTAAGATTGCCCATCTGATTCAACCAAATTTTTTCACCTTAAATACAGACTCATAATGGCTTCTTCTGATTTGAAGGAACTTAAATCAGAAAACCAAATCCTGACAATTTTTAGAGAAAAGCTATTTGCTTCAAGTGAATTTCAAACTAAATTAATAAAATATCAAACGAAAAGCAACCATAAATAGAATCATTTGCTCAATGCAGCTAAATTTTGGACCTAGCCAGCATGCCCCTGTTTTCACAAGAAACGCAGGATTTAACGCCTCTGAGAAGAACAGCCACAATCTAACCATCTTGTCAAATCCATTCCCTGGAACCTCAGGGCTAGAGCCTTCCTACCAGTTTCACTGAGGCCACAATAGCCTTTTCTTCCATTCTTCAATCTTCCATTGTCAGACAGTGTTGGTAATTGGTTTTTAATTGGTTCATTTACCCGAATGATTTATACTGCCTCAGGTAGGCACGATTTAATGACACCCATTATAGTGCTTTAGATTATTTCACAAATAGATATGCTGTTGTCCTTCAAGATTGAAGATCCATGCATATGAGTGTCATCACTCATTCTTCTCTGATGTAGAAAAAAAGTCTAGTGCATGGCTAACAATGATAAAAAATAATAGTTTATCGGGCGTGAACTATGTACCAGACATTTTGCTAAGTGCTTTATATGCATTATCTCATTTAAAAGGCATTTTCATGAGAACAGAAATAAACAGAATCAATCACTGTCCCCCGAGTTGCATTTGTTCTAAACAGAGACTGTTTACAATTCTTTCTCTTTAATTTCTCAGATGACCAATTCCTTTGTTCAAAATTCAGTCTGTCCACTTTGAGTAGTAATAACATACTGGGAAAATCACCAGGGGGATGGGATAAGAAATCTGGGTTCATTCTTGATTCCAGCAATAATTGTGAGACCTTGATCCAGTTACTTAACCTTTGGGTTTAGACCAGCTCTCCTGAAAAGACTTTAGTAGTTCAGAAATGATGTGGCTCACTACGTTACTATTTTTCATTTTGATTGATTAGCTACTTGGAACACTGTCAAATCTTTTATAGTATAACCTATGCTTGTATTTCAATGTTCCCTTAAAACATAATTTCTGCGTAAGCTGCTTAAAAACATTCTACTCATCATTCAGTTACTTCTGAGTTTCATGCTGTCACACACGCCTCACCCAAGTAAGGACATTCGCTTAGGAACTACATTGGCTGCACAGCTAACAGGGCAATCAAAAATAGCAAGAGCATAAATACAGTTAGAAGCAAACTTAGTAAATGTTCTAACATTCTTAACCATATTTTTCTACTCAAGTACATTATTTCTTCTAAGTAAGTATCCTAGGAACACAGTAAAATATTTTTAAAAGTTTCTCATAATAAATTTGCTTAAATACACCATTACACATGTGAATTAAGAGGTGTAATGTATACTTAGGATCAGATTCTAATGCTTATGTAAAATAGCAAATCAAAAGGACTCTTCTAATTAAGTGTGATACATTTTTAAAGGCACGTTTTAGAATCGGGGCTTTATTCAATTACAAAGCTTTGCACAGAAATCATATAACAAATATTTGGGAATCATATAAACGGTCTTTAACAGCACATAATCTTGAGCAAACCTAAATATGTTCACAATACTTTTCTTACTTGGATCAAAACATGTTTAGTATTTACTTTGTGCTTATTGATAGATTTTATCAACCATCCACTCCCCCTCAACATGTACAATTCCTAAGGATAATGTTGAATTCTTCTAATTGTTCCACAGACTTTCTCAAGCTTAGGGAAGCATACCTAAGATTTTTACTCAAGTGTCATTGTGTAACAATTCTGGATGACTGCTGGCATATTTAGATGTGACCAAAGCCTGCATAACGTGTATATCTCCATAGTTCGGTCAAGCCCACCTTGGTCCTGTATACATGTAACTGAGGGCCAAGTGCAGTGCCTCACACCTCTAGTCTCAGCACTTTAGGAGGCTTAAGCAGGAGGATCGTTTGAGCCCAGGACTTCGAGACCAGCCTGGGCAACATAGCGAGACCTCACTTATACGCACAAAAAAATTAAACAATTAACCGTGCGTTGTGTTACTCACCTATAGTCCCAGCTACTCAGGAGGATGAGGTAGAAGGATTGCCTGAGCCCAAGGTCAAGCCTTTGGTGAGTTGTGATTGTGCCGCTATCTGGGTACCAGAGTGAGACCATGACTCAAAAATAAATAAGGAAACAAATAAATAAGTAAATGTAACTTCAGTGGAAAATGGGAGGGTCTGACCTCAAAATTGTGTCTTCCCTAAGAGATAGAAAAGCAGTTATTTCAAAGCAGTCCTTGAATTCTTTTTTTACCCAGATGGTGAGCATGCAGGGGCTGAAAGCTTTGTTGACTCGAAAAGACTTAGCAAAGGTAGATCTTTTATGTACCTGGAGACACCTCTGTAAGTTTCTTTTTCTTAATCCAGTTTTGTGGTGTCCATCACAGAAGTCCATAACCACTTGTGGCCACCAAACACTTGAAATACGCCTAGCCTGAACTGAAATTTGCTATAAATGCAAAATACATGCCCAATTTTGAAGACCAGATATAGTTTCAATAATGTAAATTATACCATTAATAACTGTTTATATTGATCATATGTGGGAATAATAAATTTTAGATATATTATCTTAAAATATATTTTTAAGTATCATTTCTTTTTACTCTTTTAAATGCAGCTACTCAAAAAATTAAAATTATATATATGGCTCAAATTATGTTTCTTCTGGACAATGCTGATGTTGACTCAGATCACATTGCCTTAAACAATTTTGCTGTTGTTGTTATTGGAAATATAGGTACAACACAATCATCATACGTCAAGTGGTAAGGAATAACACGAAGCTTTGAGTTCACCTAGCCCCAGAGTGGTCCAGTATTCCCTGGAGTGTCCTGCTGAACCTCCCCAACCTTTGCATCTTACCTTACCACCAACCTTTCCCCACCTTCAATCACCGTGCTATCATTCTAAATTCAATGGTTTAAACTTGGGAAAATGTGTTACACAACACATCTAACACCAGGTGCCAGGCTCAGGTCTCAAGCCTTTACAACCATCAGTTCAATTAATTTTTATAACAATCCTGTGATTCAGGTTTTATTATGTACTTCATTTTACAGATGAGGAAACTGAGGTAGAGAAGGTAATAAATTATCCCAATGTCACAGAACTAGCAAAGTACAATTGAGGCAGTCTGGCCTCTGAGTCTGAGCACATATTTTTTACAATTCAAATGAAAGCAGCTCAAATCCTTGTCAAACTTTGTTGAGAAACTCAAAACTCTCCAAATCTCTCTCTCTCTCTCTCTCTCTCTCTCTCTCTCTCTCTCTCTCTCTCTGTGTGTGTGTGTGTGTGTGTGTGTGTGTATTTCACTCTGTGTTTCTCTGTCTCTGTCTCTCTCTCTCTCTTTCTTTCTCTCTGTCATTTTCACTGACCAATATCCCACAGATTTGCCAACTCTGACTGGGCTCTTCACTCTTCTGGTACTCCCAGACCCCTCTCTTTCTCTCAGAAATTTCAAAATTTTTACTTTTTTATGTACAGCAATGTAACAATCTCAATCTTGTTCGATAGAATCTTGGCCTTCCCACTCAGGTCCTGAAGCTCATCTTTTTACAGCCAAATGAGAAAATATTTTAAGAGAAAAAATAAAATCTATCCCCTTATGAGATACTATCTTTAGATATTTGTGAATTTAAATAACATTTTGTTTCTCATCATGGACACTGATAACAACCTTGTGTGAGAAATGTTGTTATTAATATGCAACACAGGCTACTGAGTCACAGAATTTAAATTACATTCATAAGGTCACACAGCCATCAGGGGGCAGAAGAAGGATTCCTGCCAGGCAAGGAGTTCATAGCTCACCAGGCTAATTGTGCCTTATACCTATATATGATCATTTGAGGTGCTTTTGGGTGATCTGTCCTGGGACCTGACCCCTACAAGAGCTCACAGGTCGATCTATTTAGATGGTCATAGTTCTACCTACCATACATGCGTCATCACTACACTGCCATCATATACTGCAAAGATGTCTGGGCTAGCCTTCTTGACAGCATGACATTGTGTTGTTCAAAAACTTTATGAACTCCCTTTCATCACAACCTATGGCATTCTCTTCTCTTTCTTCGGGTTTTATAAAGGAATTTATAATCATGTCATATTGTGAGTACAGATACTATCTTTGGCCAAAAACATATGTAGCTTAGAAAACAAAACTCTTCCTCAATCTGTGATTATTATCACCACATAGATAAAGGAAAGATGAAGGTCAAGGAGTGTTATTTTCTCTCTGCTGAGTATGGAAATAATAAATGCTTCCCAGACATGGAAAGATGGAAAAATTGAGGCTATTAGAAAAGAAATTATTAGTGGATCAAAAGTAGTTAAAAGAAATGTGAGTGTTCAGAACTTGACTGGAGAGCAAACTAATCAGCCAATGAAACCCTTTTGAGTTAATAATGAATGTCTCATCTCAACTTGAAACAAATCTGTCTGCTCTATTGGAAACATATAATATCAAAGGAGAGGAAAGCTGTCCCATAAAGGCATGGTAGCATTTGAACATCAATTTGACAGGTAGTGTAATTTTCTTACTAAGGACCGTGAATATCATATTGAAGCCTACTTCAGAAATACTACTCAAATTCTCCAACATAAGTCATCTGAATAGGAAAAGTTTCAGCACAAGTCAGAGGAGATATAGGAAAAAAGGCTGAGGTTGATGAATTTCACTTATGACCAAAAAACCATGACCTTGACTTATTTCCATTTAATACTAATCTATTATCTCTAAACCAGGAACAAGTGAAACTGAAATCAGTCAGAAGCTGGAGTTATTTCTGCTCCAGATTTACTCTAAGTAGTGCTATGTCATCCGAATACATTTGTATGCAAGTGACAAGAGTCAGAGAATGTTCTGTTCTGATCTGTGCTTTAAGTACCAGGGAAAGATGATAGTGGTTCGAATACCTCTGTTTCCAGCATATAGCAAATGACATGCATGTAGAAGATGAAAAAAGCATTTTATTAATCTCATTCCACTGTTATCGTGCATAATGTATTCAGAAGGTAACTTCTGTTATCCATATAGAAAAAAGTTTTGAGAAATATCGAGCTAAAATTTCAATGGCTTTAAAATATGTTTTTCCTTAGGCATCCCAGAAGTGTGTAAGGTGAGGGAAATCTTCAACTAGTTATGCATTCCATTTCTTTTTTCCTTTTTTTTTTTTTTGAGTTGGATTGGAGTCTCACTCTGTCACCCAGCTGGAGTGCAGTGGCCCACTCATGGCCACCACAGCCTCAACCTGCTGGGCTCAGGCGACCTTTCTGCCTCAGCCTACCAAGTAGCTGGAACTATAGATGCACACCACCATGTCTGGCTACTTGTTGTGATTTATTGCAGAGACGAGGTCTCACCAAGTTGCCCAGGCTGGTCTTGAACCCCTGAGCTCAAGCAATCCTCTTGCCTCGGCCTCTCAAAGTGCTGATATTACAGACTTGAGCCACTGCGCCAGGCTCTGCATTCCATTTCAATGTGTTTCACCAGAATGAGGGAAAAAAACAGAAACTATAATGGCATCCCAATTCCTCAATGGTCTCTAGATTCATATTTGGTTACAGCTCCCAAGTAATCAGCCAAACTTTAAAAAATAATTTCTGAATGACTTTCAAATCTTAGGCAAAACTTTGTTCTGGCAGCAGGACAAGCATTTAAATGTATTATACAGAACTATAAACCATTGTCAATTTTTATATGTATTTAGGTAGACTTTGCTGGTTCATAAAGAATCACTTAGAGCACAAGTCACAAGCAGTGGGCTGTCAGTTGTTTATCAAGCTGTATTTGTTTTGTTTCTTGAGTCAATATTTGAAAATTAGATTTCATATTAAAATCTGCATTTCCACATTCCTTTGAAGGATGTGTAGATATGACAACTTGAGACCCATTATAATATTTTGCAGGATCTGAATATCTGAGACCTCTTTAAGTCTCTACTTCCTCACAACCGCACACTCCTCATATAGCCACTTGGAGTGTGTTGCTAATTTTAGTGTCCTAAAAAACTCCTGTAAGTATTTCATGTTATGACCTCAAAATAGAGAGCCTAGGTCCATGATAATCCTCCAACTCAGAGCAAAATTGATAATTTGCAGACTTTATGAGTATATTCTCTGCTCCTGCTGTTGAAAACCATAGTTACGCAATTTGGTACTAGTCTCAAACTTAAATTTTCCCATCTCTGCAGGGTCCACAATGTTTTCACTTTGTCTAGAAATCTCCCTTCCCTACTTTCTAGAAAGCCTACTTGCAAAGTGCACCCTATTATTTTATTCCCATCTCTCATGATCCAGTCTTTATGGAGAAAATGAAATCCATCACTGAAAAACTCACTCAACTTACCATCATCCTGCTCCATACTTTCCTAGTTTGCATCTGTTATTTCACAGTTCTGTGAAGATTAGGCAACACTTTGATGATTTTTAGCTTCTTATTTCTCATCAGACAATTTAAAATACAATGCCTGTCTCCTAGTATCACAATTATTAAACCAGATCTTGTAAATAAATATAGCGATTGGCAAAGAAATGTGATTTTTTTCATGATGCCACTTAACTCTTCTATGCCCACCTCAGAGGCTGAGAGTTTGATCTCGTTTAGCTTAACTCTTTCTAGAGTTTTCTTCCTTGATACTTTACCTTACTTGATCTGTCACCACTTTGAACTCCCAAATACTGGTGTACCATTGGATTTTGTGTTTGCTGCTGCTCTAATTTCACTCCACATAATTTTGCCAAGATTATCCCAACCTTCCCCAAGGATTCTAACCCACTTCCTGGATGTTAATGGTTCCATGTCTATACTTCAAACTTCCTTGGTCATAGGAGGTTTGATCTTCTTTACACCTTGATCATAGGATTCACACACTCCCATCCATCCTCCATTCTACTGCCTAAGTCACCTCCCTCAAGGCAAAACCAACCTGTTAAAAAAAATCTCTCAGTTTTGGGCTACTTTACAGGATAAGTTTCAAATTCCTTAGATCTCCACTGCAAAGATCTTTATAATAGGTGCACAACCATTTTTTGCACCATTTCCTGAGCTTCTACCACCACACATACTGTTCATCTGTCATCCTGGATTTCTTACCCCTTCCCCAGGTATTCTAGCCCCTTTTACAGCATTGTGCCTTTCACATATTGTTCTTTCTTTCTATTGTGCAATCTCACTTCCTGTCTCCTGATATGAATATTTCCCTTTTTTCTTTAAGATCTAGGAAAAAATGTACCTCACTATGGAAACTTCCTCATCTCCACAATTAATGTAGTTGCCCAGATGTCTGGGTTTTCAAGTTATCCTCAGTTTATTTATACTATTGTACTATCTCCATTCTCTCTCACCCTCAAAATAAATAGACACACACTCTAGATTTTGAGATACCTTAAGGGAAAAGATGGTGATTCATATGTGAATTTTAAACACAAATTACAGTACCTATGGTAAACTGGAATAGAAGTAATCATAAGTCAGTTCAACAAAAATGCATTTTGTCCTAATTTTACTGTTTACTCCTCTAAATTCTTACAGCAAACATATAACTTGGGAATCACTCACAAAAGTATAGAAAAATTAGGCTAAGTAAAGTTATTGGGTTAAAACTGGTCAACAGTAGAACTAGAATATTAATCTCCAAAATCCATGTTTTATCTATTACACATACCTTCTAGTTTTTTCAATACATGTTTGTTGCATTGGCGAATAACTCATTAAACAAATGCAAGGTGTCCAGTAAATATTTGCCAATTTTCACAAAGTTAACTATTAGGACAGTATGCACTACAATACTTCTTAAAAGTTTGAGATATTTTGCCTGTCATAGTAATTCACACCTGTAATCCCAGTATTTGGGAGGCTGAGATGGGAGGATCTGTTGAGGCTAGGAGTTCAAGACCAGCCTGGGCAACTTAGTGAGAACCTGTCTCAAAAAAAAAAAAGTTTGAGATATTTTAGCATGATTTCATTACTACTTATAACTAAACATATTTTTCTTTATTCTTTTATATTTTAAAACAATGTCCAAAGTATTACTTTTCAAAAAGAATCTGGTTTACCCATTGACCAACATATTTTACTCCTTTCTTAAAAACACACAGGGGCAACCCCTTCGTGTCCCCTCCCACTGTGGGAGCTTTTCTGTCCTTTCAACAAATCCTGCTTTCTCAAACACACACAAACACACACACACACACACACGCACATGCACACGCACACGCACACACACACAAAGTTTTATAATTACACATTTTAGCATATTATGAAACTACGTATAAAAAACCCAATTTTAAAATTAATGCCAACTAATGCAGAGGCTTCTTTTTGTCATTCTACTTTTCTTTTAAGGTTATTTTGCTACTGGCTTAATTTAGTTTTCAATTACTTTATTGTAAATCAGGTCACTGAAAAACCAAGTCATTACTTAAAGTACTTTATGGAGATTATTCTTAACAAGAAAAACTCCAATACTATATTCTATAGTATCAAATCTGTTTTGGTAATCATTTCATATTTCACATAGTTACAGTGCGTTCCCTTTTTAGCAGCATTATAAGATGCTAATAACAATATCCTTAATTAGTAATACATATTCATTGAAATTTAGCGATTTACAGACCTATCTAGCTCCATATTTATATTGTCCTTTGGGACACATATTACAGATATAATGTTACATCCAGCTATAGATAGCTAGAATTAAAACAGACATATGAGATTATCTAGCCAGCCCAATGTTTTTATAGCAAAGAAAATGGAGACCAGAAAATTCTGCATCCTTTGTTCAATATGACCACACCCAGAGGATGACCCTCAGTAAATATTTCAGATAATCTTACCCAGTAAATATTTTTTCTACTAAAAATTTTCAGTAATGAAATTGTAGAAAATTATTTAATAAAGATAGTTAGTTCACTCTACCTCAGATATGGAACATATGTTGCTTTCTACAATTTCTTATCACCCTTTACTACACTAGTGCTGTATAGATATCTACAGATCAATTTGTTTAGCAAAATATGCTTAAGTAGTGAGTTTAACCAACTACATGACTAAATTATTGGTTACAATAGTTACTAGTTAATTCACATTTAGATAACTAGTCAAACTTGTTGTTTGCTTATAAGTAAACAAATGCACTGGTTGAGGAAATATTTTATTCCTTACCCTATTGATATGGTACAGATCCCACTGCTGAATGAGGTTGTGGTCAATTGTTAAGGGTATTAATTCATAACAATTTTTTTCATGACATCAAATGACAACTTTGACTTAATTTTTATATTTCTCCTAGTAACTCTGGCATCATGTTTCCAAAAAAGACAGTGTGGTCTGGGTTTCCTTCACTCTCTTCTGGAAGTCATCAAGAGGAAAGTTTGTGCTGTTTACAACCCAGGAACTCAGACTAGAGGAGACAGAAGGAAACAGGGGTAATAAGAAGTCACGTGAAAAAGTAAACAGATAGAAAACAGGCACAAAGAGCATGCGGGAAAAAAAGTAAGAAGAGAGAAGTCGGTGAATATAAAGTATCATTATATAATATACATATAAAAATTTCACTTAGTTATGCTACTTTTCTCTAAAGCTTAGAAATAATTTTAAAATCTAGAAGAGAATTTTCTCCTGCTTAAGTGTTGATCTAATCAAATCTGCATTCAGTGACTACCATATGAAGAAGTTGATTCCAAAACAAAGACACATATTACAAAAACTAAACACATAGCTTCCAGCTAGTGGCTTGCTGCTGAAAATTGTCCAGGAATTGTTAGTAGGGAGTAGTCAATTCTCTGTGCTCCTCTGGGGGGCCTCTGCTCCCCCACTTTATTTCAAGTGCTCACTTCTCTGGAGATTATGTGACAGATGAGGTTGGGATGGGTGAGAAGTGATTTAGCCACCTCTAAAGATTATTTTCTCCAGTGCATCCAAATTGTCTAAAACAATTTTTTCCTAGGAAATAGATTTAGGTTTATTTCATATAGAGGAGAAAATTCTGGGGGAAAAAAAAAACAAAGAAGAAGAAAAAGCACATGTCAAAAGATAAAATAGTGTAGCCAAAGGATTCATTGCCTAGGTAACTTTTTTCTTCTCTCATTTTACTTTGCGATAAGTTCTCAATGGACTGATTCATTTAAGCTATGATTTTTATTCATATTTTTAAGCTGTTGGGCCTGATGTTGAAATCTCCCTTGTCACCAGTTAGACTTACTAGTTTTAATGATTTGGGTTTTAAATGAAGGTCATTATATAATATCCTGCATTGCATGCAGATTATAAAGTTCCTGCCGGCTTTGCTTTTTAATTAAATTATTCTTTCAAGTGGAATATAGGAGTAGAAAAGTCCATCTTCTTTTTATATTGAAGAGGCTCTATAGCCAAACTTTCCTGCTTTATTACTAATGAATATTTAAAATAATGTTCTTGAATAAACGTTGATTGTGTCTAAAAGAGTTATTTATTTAATACTTCCTTTTCCCACCCAATTCAATTACCCATATTCTACAGATAATATCATCCAAAAAATGACATACATATTTTTTCCCTTGATTTTCAGGCACCTCTGACACACGGCTAAAACAAACAAAAAGTTGAGAGAGAGAGAAAGAGAGAGAGAGAGAGAGAGAGAAAGAGTGAATTGTGGAGATGTGGCAGTTTAGGAGAGAAACAAGACATGACAGTGAATCTGTTGATTACCACTCCTGAAGATGGGAGTATCTTTCCCTGAGGGAAAGAGGAAGGAGACATGTTTCCTGGGGGGAGCAGAATAACAGGAAATACTTTGTGAGGAAAAACCCTTTGCTTGGGTAAGAAGACTGGTGATTTTCCTCCAACAGTTTAAATCACTGGGATGGATATTCACTATGAGGGGCTACAGAGGAAGAGTCACTGACTCTGTTAAGAAGAAGAACCTGAAGCTCAGGACTTGGAACAGAATCTGCAGGTCCTCAAAACAGTGGAAACCAACCTGACAGGGGCCTGGAGTATTTCTGGACAATAGTGACAATGTTCCTAGCCCAGACTGGTTTATAACCGTTAGGACCACTTGGGTAGACTTGGGAGACCAAGAAGCCATGTATGAGAAAGAGGAAAATAACAATTCTCAGGCTAGAAAGTGAACACACAAAACTAAACAGGGAATCATGATACCAGGATTAATCCATCCAAAAAGTCACATTTCAGGGCCAAGGGATTAAAAGCCATCTCTGGATAGACCCATCTTTGAAAAGTTGGCTAAGCCTTGAAGAAGGGTTAAACAGAGAAGTAGAAAAGTGAATTTCTGGGGAAAAGGAGGTACTGCAGTAAAGACAAGTCTTTGTTCTTTCTTATCTATTGCCATCTTAAACCGTTTCATAAATCTTGACCAGAAATGTCTGTAGATGATATCTGAATGCTTTTAAGAGTTTCCATTTCTGAAGGTTAGTCTCTAGCCTCACTGGATTGTCTCTTCTATCTGGAATAATAAACAGTTGTTGGGTGGCATCCATAAGTCGATGATCTGATTAGGCTATCAACTTGCAAAGTCCTTGGGACCCTTTTACTAACATTATCTGCTAAACTGTAGGACTGACAATCGGAGTTTCAGTCTAGAAGTTGGGTACCTCTTTATCCATTTGATGACGAATGAGGCAGGGCCCCTTGTTTATTTGCTTTCTCTGAAATCTATCCTGTTTTTCAGCATCTCTTTCTAGGTCTGTTATAGAACTAATTGTTGGCAGATGTGGAAAGTATTTTGAGCCAAGATATAGTATTTGTTTGCACTGTCTGGTGTTTCAGCTTTAACCAATATCAGGTCATAGCAGCTGGTTTTTATCAAAGCTCTGTATACTATAGACCATCCACCTGACAAAACAAGATATGCTCACATGACCTTAAGTTGAAAGTCTTAAATATAGGAATTCCACCAGAGTAATAGAGAAATTTGGTTGAAAATTTATAATTAAATTAATGAATTGGCTTAATTTAATTTGTGTACATTTATATGTAAATGATTGTCTTGTATACATGTAAAATGTGGTCTTTTAAAACAGATTCAGAAGGATTTATGGTTTTAGCTTATCATAAATTTTAATTTAAATTTTAAGCTTAAAAATTACATGAACCCCTTATGCTGTATGTAGGCCTCACTCACAAAACAAAGTTTACCAATCACTTTTTATCATTAGTGAAAAAAGAGTGATTTCATGTCAAAACAATAGTAAACAGCATGAGTTGGATTCAACACACTAATTTTGTATTAACATTCCTTTCTTTACTGACAGTCTTCACTTTCTTCTTACATGCCAGAGCCAGTATGGTGAGTTATTTTCATGACCTTCCTCCTTGTTTTAAATAAATAAAAGATTAGCATTTCAGCCACCCTGTTTACATTAATCTACAAATTTCATAAGCCACAGTAGTGTTTGTGTTTTCAACTTTCATGCAGTTTTTTTTTTCCATGGGTGCATGAGTTCATTTGATTTGTTTCAACTACCCAAAATATTTTAAGAGCACTGACTGTGGAGAAGTATTTATTTGAAGTAGCTGTGGATAATTTGCAAACTCAGTGATGATACAGTGGCCTTACTAATGAAACAGAAAGGCTTTTATTTAGTAGTCTACCTGACACTGTGGGAAATAAAATCTCCAAATGACCTAAGCTCTTATTAGAATGATTTCAGTTTTGGATGATATCTGCTCCTTGGACTGTAATGCATCTAACATGATGTGAGTCCAAGGTAGTTTTACCTGTTTTCATACTATCTATGCAGTTACAAGCTACTTTACAGTGTTGTAGAATAAAAGTTGTCTGAATCTGAAAGCCTTACTTAAACAAGACATAAAAAGGCTACATGGTTAGAAAAGCATAAACAAATCTCACCTTCAGTTTTGGAAAATGTTGAAAATAAATTTACTTGAAAAAGTTTAAAATATCAAATATAAGATCACCACAAAAGAAGACAACTCCCTAGTTTTCCAGTAACAAGACCCAATTAAAGATTTTCTTCAAATTTACCGTGTAAACACTTAAAGATGCAGATGAGATAGTCACATGTCTACTTATAATATTTAAAACAATTAGCTACATAAACTTAAAATAATATATTATGTAAAATAATAAAGTTTTTATGAATATTGTTTTTCTTCACCCCTTAAATTCATGGAAATTTTTATTCAATTCTTTATACACATCATTGACCTCAGTCTCTTGGTCATCAAAGAGAACTGTGTGTGTGTGTGTGTGTGTGTGTGTGTGTGTGTGTGTGAGTGTGTGTGTGTGTTGGAGTCTCACTCTGTTGCCCAGGCTGGAGTGCAATGGCATGCTCACGGCCAGTGCAGTCTCAACCTACTGTGTTCAAGGCAATCCTTCTGCTTCAGCCTCCCAAGTAGCTGGAACTATAGGCACAAACCACCATGCCTGACTAATTTTTTGCTTTATTGAAGAGACGAAGTCTCACCAGTTTGCCCAGGCTAGTCTCAAACCCTTGGTCTCAGGCAATCCTCTCATCTTGACCTCAGGAAGTGCAGGGATTACAGGCTTGAGCCACTGTGCCTGGCCAAAGAGAAACTTTTAAAGTTATTTTTTATTTTCACCACATTGTTCTCAATACAACACATTTCTTAATCTATTTATGAGCTATCCCTAGAAAATATGTCCCAAGAGACAGGAACCCATGAGCTTAACATTAAGACATATTTTTCATTGTTATTTTGATCTTCAAATCATAAAGTGCCGCATTATTTTAAAAATGTGTTTAGCAGGATTACCTATAACCAAATCCAGCACCTATTAAGAAATAAAGCTCAATTTCTGTTTCTGCTTTTGTAAAAATCCCATCAGATAACATCTAAGGTCATGCAATGCTAGCATTGATTTTTAACACTAATAAAACGACTTGCTGAATGAAGCACTGACGTTCAAAATAAAGTAATCGGGAAAGCACCTACAACATGAGCTCTTTTGTAAGGGCTCAGATGCAAAGCAACCAATTCTCTCCTTTTGAAAGATGATGAGTAGAGAGGGACCTCCTCTTTTTATTTATTTACTTTATTAATTTCAGTAGTTTTCAGGGTACAAAATGGTATTTGGTTACCAGGCTGCTTTGTACAGTGATGAAGACATCTGGGCTGTATGTGTAGCCATTACCCCCTTCAATGTACGTTGTACTCGATAAGTAATTTTTCATCCCTCCCTTCTTCCTCCCTTTCTGAGTCTCCAATGTTCATTATGCCATTCTGTATGCCTTTGCAGACCCTTAGCTTAGCACCCACTCATATGTGGAATACTATCCAAACTCTTCTGATTTTCAAGCATGCATAATGCATTCTTCCTCCAAATCATTTAATTATCCAAGTATTATTTTAACTTCCTAATTACTACCAAGGTAACCTACTCATTTTGTTTAATTATGTATTTATTTATTAAATAGGTAAAACATTCTTATATTCAATACTTAAAAGGTATTGAAAATAAACAAAGTCTCCTTTTATCTCATCAGCCCCATATCACAGTTCCCAGTCCTGAAAGCAGTCGATGCTGTCAATGTTTGTGTATCATGCCAAAGATTCTTTATGCATATATGAATGTTATAGTTCAATAACATAGCTCACATATTATTATATACTAATAACTGCAATTAAGTAACAGAAACTTACACAGCTACTTATTATTTTGTGTTTTTCCAAGGAAAATATACAATTAATTTTCTAATATTATTTTAAATTCATGTTGTGCAATAATATTTATGCACATATCTTATTCATATTTGTCGATTCAATGAACAAATTTAAATCGGCAGTTGTTCATTTGTTTGTCATCATACACAACCTGTCTATAGGAGTTTACTTGAAGATGTTTCTGTAATCAAAACGTCTATGCCTATGCAAAAATTGAAAAAAGGGAGTAGGCATGCTGTCTCTATGTTGAACAAATAACAAGTGAAATTACTGATTTGTTCTATATACAGATAGTATTATAATAATAATAACATTTCAAAAAATATACCCTTTTAAATCAGATCTTATCTTTATTAAAATAGTAATAACTGTTCACTGTAGATATTTAAGAAACACAGACACGAGCAAAGAAAACACAAACCCCATAAAGCCCCATCCAACATATATACCTATATACATGTATATACCTATATAACATGTATACCACTGAGTGGTCGGTGAACATCGTGGTATGTATCTAGTCCTCCACTGTTTAGTTGGTTGAGAGATGCTTTGGTCCTTCTCCTTATCCTCTATGTAAATGCTGCATCAAGGTCTTTGACAAATACAACGAAACCTTCAACTCACCAGCTTCACTCCCACTTGCCATGGTGCTTCCTTAGCTCTCAGCAAAAAACATGTCACTTGAAAGTTCAACTGCCTTCTTTTTCTACCAAGTACCCACCCTGAACCTTGGAGCTTCTTCCCACTAATAAAAGGGAGCTTAACTTGTGTTTAGGATATCCAAGTAGCTGTGGGCTACATCTTTCTTTCTGGCCTAGGACAAAATGTGACTGGTCTTCTCCATCAGTTAGTCATCGTTCTAATTCCAGTCTAGTTGCCTGCTGAAACTGTAGCTTATTCAGCTGGCCCTCAAGTTTTTCCATTCCCTTTCCATTCTGGGTCTGGATGCTACCTTTGAAATCTTTCACATAACCTTGGATCTACTTCTTTGTTTTGTGACTCATTTGCTCACCTGATGCTGAGACTTCTTGCCACTGTCTAGAAATCATATTTCCATGCTCTACTATCTGATTTTGGTCTGGTGAGACTCCTTGATATTAGCCCACTTTGGACTTGAATTTTTCTGTATTAATTTTTACTTGTGGTTTGAACTGTTCCAATCCTCTGAATTTGTTGGGTTTCCTCAATGTTGAATCTTAAGATCTTCGGGTAACTTTTCTTTGAATGGAAACTTCTAAGAAGTGTGAGGACCATGGCAACAAAACAAAATACCAGTGAGCATCACGGTCCCTGTTTGGGTATTCACTGACATGACCCACGGACATCTACACTGATTAGGCCTGAAATATAACTTCTCCTGAAAATTAAACACTACCTACATGCATCTCGGTTGATCTGTTTATTCTAATGCTATAAGCTAGAAACTTCAATTTTTGGCTTACTGTGGGGGGTTACTACACAGTACAAATATCCCACTCTCTGGAGCTACCCCCCAAAGGACAATTCCTGAGTTTGAGCCCCAAAGGAAGTTCCTGGTTTGCAGAGAAAGTGGAGTGACTGCTGGAGCATAAAACTCCTGGACTAAAAAATTCACCTGTCCCATGTAGAATCAGTATGGACAAATTGGAGATGACAGTTGAGGGGCTGCTAAAAGAGTTTCTCAACCATCTTGCTAAAGATAACATTTTAGTAAATCTCTAAAAGCCTTTGTTTCCATAATCAGTTCATTGGGAACCATCTTAGCCCTTGCTCTGCATTTGATCTTTTATTCTCTTTTCTTAGGTACCATTGCCATTCGGACCAACACTCCTGCTCTCTTTGCTCTAGCCTTTATTTTCTTTTTTTTTCCAACACTCAAAAGACATCCTTATTAGTCATATACTGATCAGTTATATTACATTCTTCATTCAGTTTTATTAAATTCTAAACATAGCAAAATAAATTGAGAAATTTGTATCTGTCATTGTGTATGTGGAAAATCAGCAGGTACCTAAAGTGATACCAACAATATTGGCAGATTTTACATTATGTAGCTATAGTATTGAGCAATTTTCATATCCTTATCCCTCCCAATGAAAACTGTGCTTTCCTCGAAGAGGTCTATTTGGCAGCATCTTCACATTGTTGTTGAGCCTGACTCTTCATGGCCTCACACTCCAGTCTCTGCTCTTCTGTGATGAGTGTTGACATCACTGGTTCAGGAACACTGGATTTCCTCCACGGGTTGGAGGTCAAATTCTTGAAGTAGATATTTGTTGTGAGGCTTTAGTGGTGACTGGAACTTGGTCTCAGAAGTGGAAAAGGGTTTATTGTGGAGAGAAGTGCAAGGTGATGTTTTGTAGGGCGCAGGCCTAGAAGCAGCAGACTGAGGGATAGTAGACTGAGCAGAATATGCCAAGTTGAGTCATGTGGCATTGGTTGAAATAGGCTGAGCAGGTCTAGCAGGAACCATGAAAGACATGCTGGTAGGAGCTGGTTGGGATGGATTGACTGCAGTAGGTTGAGCTGAGTTAGTAGAACCAGGCTTGGTACTGAGTAAGGCATAGCAGGCCTACACGTGGCCAGAGACTTCAGCCCTTGAGAAGCAGGTTGAGCTTGAATTTTGTTCAGGGTTGGAAAGGGCAAAGGCACCAATAGTCTTGATTTTCTATTTTACCCCTTTCAAGTAAATTCCACTTACTACTTTTGTGGGTTACTTCTGCCGAGCCATATATAACTAGCAATGCAGTTTCTGCTTCTGATAGCATAGCTAAGCCTTGGCTTAATTCTCTGCTTCTGTTTGACTGTAAATCCAGCATGCCCCTCACATCAAGTCTGACTTGGCTAAAATTTTCTGAGCATTCAGGATATATAAATACCTTAGTAGTTCTGGCTGTCTATATTTGGAGGTAATTTAACCTACCGATGGCATTAAGCAAATTGGAGGAAAAATAAAATTCTGTCAAAAATCTTAGTGTTTTTCTTTTGAAACTAGAATCTGTTCAGATGATTCTTTAGTTTCAGTTGCTCCAGATAAATAATTCTCTTAGTCACCTATATTATTGTAAATGCAGCAGAAGCCATAGACATCAGGACATGGAATAGTTATGTGAAACTAAGTTCTGCAGAAAAGTCAGATATTTTGATTGTTTTTCATAAATATGTAGAAACAGTGAGACTTAAGCTTTAAAAAATAAAATGTAGAGATGTTTTTATAGCAATCAATAGAAATTAGATATTCTCAATCTTTTACTTCTTCTCTTTGATGAAATTCTGCTTGCTTAGAAGAATTTCCACTATAAGAAGACATTCTGAGCATTCAGAAAACTGACCTACTAGATAATTTTCTCCTTTGCTGTTTGGTCCAGGGTCCATAAAAAATTGATGTTCTCTTCTCAGGTAACATGCTTATTTTTATCTACATGAAACTCATTGATCTCTTTCCAATTTGGTGTTAGCCTCTTCATTCCACTATCATTCCCGAGGTAACGAATGATATTTTCATAGGCATGGCTGGTAATCAATATAGACAAGCTCTGCTCATTGATCTGAGGAAGACCTTTGATCTGGAAAATCACCAATTATAGCTATTTAAAGTAGATTCAATTGGATTAGGAAGAACAAAAATGAACTGGTATCTACAATATTCTTTAATAGTTTTAAAACCTAGAAAGATACAAAGTTAAATATAAGGCCTTTTAAAGAATAAGGGTTAATTTTCATTCTTTCAATTTTAAATGAAGATTTTCTTGTGCATTCTACTTTGTCTCTGAATTTTTTATGGCTGTGTAATGTGATATTCTTATAAGGGACATCCCAGGTACAAGGTAATTGACGATTTGCAGTGAGTTTCTGACACCCTTCAAGTTCTAATTAATAAAAATAGACTTAGCTTAAATATTGATATACTAAGCATTAGTCTTATTTTAACTGAAAAAGGTGGACTCTGGTCCCAGCAAATTAAGTCTTTAATAGTATGCAGGCTACCTGGTAGATTGATCAATTACATTTTCTAGTGGAATTTCTAGTTACTGTTATTTTCAGGCTAGGACCAAATTTGAATTAGAAATGAGGACGTGGGTAGTTCCTTGCCTCCATGAGACTAATAATTCTCTAGAGCACAATCTATATTATTTAATGTACAATAGTCCATACCGCGTCTGAAGATCATGAATCATGAAATATATTGAAGGAAAGGTGGTAGAGAGATCAAGTTTGTTTTTTCCTCTATCTCTTCTCTATATACAAAGAGTTCTGAATTCTGCAGGAAGATCTATAGTTATAAAAGTCTGTTTAATTTATGATTTACAGCGTAGGTTATGGAGTACGGGGGTATGAACTTAGATAGAAACTCTACAATTTACTAGCTGCATTACTTGAAAAAGTATTTATTCCCTTTTTCTCTCTTTTTTGTGTGTAATAATAATACCCACCTCCTATATCATAGTACTTTATAACAACAGTACTTAATATTTAACCATTTTTATTTATTTCAGCAGTTACTATATATAAATAATATTCTAAACACACAACCATATGCATTAGGTACTCTTCCTCTCCCCATTTTACAGATGAAGAAATAACCACAAAGAGTTTAAAGTTCTCTGCCAAAACTCACAAGCTGGTAAATGATCATGTGAGTATTAAAATACTAGTGGTCTCATGTCAGAATTTTTTCTCCTAACACCTGCTAGACTCATTCACAAAATGCTTAGCATTGAAACCAGCACATAGTAACCTCTCAATAAATTACACTGAATATTAACAAATGTAAACAATATATCCTCCAAATTCCAGGAACTCTTCAAATGTTTAAATGTAAAGAAAAATATCATATCTAGCCTCAAAACAATGGCTTATTTCTCCTCTACAGTATTTAGAACCCTTCCCTCCTTTTAAATCTTACTGTGGATCAATCTATAATGTAGGTGTTCAAACTTTGATGCTCTTACCCACCTCCTATCAGCAACAACTTTCTTCTTGACTTTTTCCCCTTAAAGATCTACCTTCTTTTTGATTTCTGTCTTTACCTAGATACCAGATAATTTGTCATAAAATGTTAGAGGACACTGTTGACTTTTAACTTCAGAATTTATTAATTTTTTTTTTTGGAAACCTTGACTAAACTTCCTAGAGAACACCCTCTCATCCTCTTCTAGTTTTTGGACTTCACTAGGAGGGCTGGTTTCCCTCCAGGCTCCAGGGGTAATCATGTGAGATGTCAGAGCAGACACATGACCTAGGACAGTGAGAGGTTCAGGAATAAATACGTGATCCATTCACAGCCAATTAGGTCTTGCTGGGAAAAAAAACACACATAAATCAACTTTTTTTTTTTTATGTTGACCTTGAAATTGTGAGAATGTAAAAATCTGGAACTGTTTTGCCATACCATCAGAGATATGCCTTCCTGAGATTGAATTCAATGCAGAAGAAGCAGAGATAGATACATTGGGTCCTGTTGGTGTAATTCAAGCCTCTGCCTGAAGCTATGCATACAGCCAGTTCTCATATACTCATTTCCATTATGTAATGCAATACATTCTCCTTTTACTTAAGCCAGTTAGGTTAAGGCTTCTCTTACAGCTTCTTTATGCTCAAAAAGAATATTTCTTAACACTCAAAAAGATGAAATTATAATAGTGTTATATCAGTAGTGGATTTGGATAGTTTTGATGAGGTACAAGTTGGAGTTCTATAGGATAATTGTACAGGTAGAGATAATAGGTAAGACAATTATTGATCACATTCTTCACCATTCTTTTAACCAGAACCCTTCTCAAGAATTTCTTTATATCAATAATAAGTAGTCTTAGGGATTTCTCATGGCTTCTTGCTATTGTTCCCCTGGGGTTCATGCAGTAGTAAAAGAAACATACTTTTATCCTTGGAGATTTTATATCTTACTCATTCCTAGGGCTGACACTTGTAAGTGAATAACTTTCAAGTATATTAAATGTTTCTCTTGATACTACAGACCACCCATTATCTAGAAAACTTCATGCCTTTAAGCTCAGACAATATTCTTCCTGGCTGTATTTCCAGGGCCTGGAGTACAGGATGATTTAGAAATTCTGCAGCTGTTTTAGGACACATATGGGCAGAGGCAGAAAAACAATAAAGTGGGAATCTAATCATAGAGGACCAGAGACCCTGATCTTGTTAGTCGTACTGAAGAATAAAGGAAAAGCATTCAAGATGTGACAATGATGTTTTTTGCACATGGCAAAAAAGTCAGGATTCTGCCAGAGTGGTTTGGTGTCACTCCTTCAAAGGCCTTCTCAGTATCTCACCCCCAATTCTGTCCCTTTGTCGACCCCACTCATCAGAGCACTGTCTCTGGTCTCCCTAACATAATTAAATTTACATTATGTTGCCAAATATAAACCCAACGGTAACTCTCAAGTACATAGGAGATTTGCTAACTATAAAGGGAAACCTCAGCCGTCTGGGCGGATAGAGAAGCTACATAACGACCCAAAGTCATTATATAGGGAGATAATCAAAAGTAACATGGAAATTATATATAGACACAGTGAAAAATTGCTTTACACCTGAGAAATGCTGAGCAAAGGGCCAAGCCCTGAGAGACTGGTTCCCAAATGGTGCTTTCTACAAGCAATGTGCAATTATAATAGATTCTTTGAAGGCAAGGTTAAGATTAGGGTTAGGGTTAGTGCTATTCTTTCTAAATCTCAGATGTGTGGCTCTTTTTAGTACCATGTTCAAACCTTTTAGCTTGATGTACAATTTCCTTCCCAATTACGATCTAAGCTACTTTGTCAGCATCATGAATATTTCCTACCATATACCTTTCTGCCTCGCCGACATGTTTTTGTCATTTCTACATATCATGCACTCACAATGCTCCAGCCTTCACCTGCTCTGCCCAACACACTTGGTGGTGTTCTTCACAGCTATAACTTCCTGCATGCTTGTTAATAGAATCCTTTTTATGTTGACCTTGAAATCAGCTCAGGAAGCAGGCACTGAGAGGGCTACCCCCTTTTAGGCACTGATTATCCTAAACTAATTATTGCAATTTCATTTCTCTCGTTAACGATGGGTTTAGAAATTGGAATGTGATTATGACCATTGTAACAAGAGGAGAAAATTCTTGTGGAGTCGCTAAGTTTTGGGGGGTTCTTAAAAAGAGAGAGAGGAAAGAACATGTGCTTGCTTTCATTTCCATCCACTGAATGTGGTTGTATATGTATGTGAGGCTTGAGATATTTTAACCATCCTGTTACCATGACAAAAGTCATGCGAAGGCCAAAGGCAACTTACTGAGGATCAACATAGGGAACAGATGGGAAGAAACTAGGTTCTTGGTGATAGCACTGAGTGAATAAATTATCAACCTGGGACCACTCAAGTATTGGGCTTTTGACCCTGTGAGTGCAGTGGATGGTCGTCTTCCTTTGTAATTATTTAACAATTCAGTATGATTTCTATGTCAGGACACTCTTTTTATTTTTAGGTAGAGCCAGTCACACATTATAGAAGCTAAAATTGCTAGATGCTAAGTTTTCCATTTTCTTTTGCAACTTGGACACGGGAATGCAAGCTAGACACTGTCCCAGATTTTTCATAGTAGTCAGTGACATGAAAGAGCATGAACCACGAGGATGCACTGTGAGTGAGGGAAGTGGAACTAGTAGTTTCTTTTTTTGTTTGTTTGTTTATCTACTTTTAAATTTTTTTTAATTATAAAGATGTGGGATACAATTCAGGGTTAGGTATACAAACGTTGATTATGCAGGTACTCTTGTTGATGAGGTGTGCCCCTCCCTCTCCTAGCAGTTTCCCTCAACTGCCAGTCCCACCCCCCCCATCCTGACAGTTACCCACTACTGCCAATCCCTTTCCTATAGTATTATGACAATAGGTTCACTTATGAGTGAGAACATATGGTACTCTGTTCTTTGTTTCTGTGATAGATCACTGAGTGTGATCTACTCTAAATCCATCCAAGTTGCTGAGAAGTCCATATGCTTGTCTGTCTTTATGGCTGCATAATATTCCATTGTGTATATGTACCACATTTTTTCTACATCCACTCTTTAGGGTCAGCTGGATAACATTGCTAGCAACATTATCCCAAGTTCAGCTTCGGTGGGGTCACTGGTGAAAGATATGCTGCTCATGCTCAGGGTGATGGCAATAGTGTCTTCGTGGCACTGTCTTTGTGATTTCAACTTTGTCCTTGGATAAATGAACTCCAAACCTATTTCTCTGATCATCCCAGAGATTTCAAGAACCATTATTCAATAATTGTTTTCTTAAACTCACTGGAGTCGATTTCTATTACCTACAACTAAGAGTCATAGGTGATACACAGAGTTAATAAATTATATTT
This sequence comes from Tarsius wallacei, assembly GCA_963574415.1. Taxonomy (NCBI): domain Eukaryota; kingdom Metazoa; phylum Chordata; class Mammalia; order Primates; family Tarsiidae; genus Tarsius; species Tarsius wallacei. The sequence goes on along the minus strand of CAUYQG010157379.1, from coordinate 6,875 downwards.
TTTTATTGTTAAGCAATTGTCTTCCTATCCTTGGAGCTGAAAACATTCTTATGAATGAAAACATTCTTACAGATGTATACATTCTGTTCCTTTGGCTTTTCTATCCTTATCAACATTAAGACGGAGCTGGCTATGCCACAAAAAAACTGGTTCTGTTGCAAATATGTTTAAGAAATGCTGTTTAAACAAGGTTACATGGATTTACTTACTACAGGACTTCTTAGAATGTTATTATGCCATCATGAATTGTGAATTCCTAAGAAAGGCATCTGAGGAAGCTGGAGCTTACTCTTTGTTCTAAAGTCAGCAGTTAAGGTAAAAGTCATATATAATTCTATAGGATGGAACCACTTTCAAAAATGGCATATCAGCTTTGTAAGTTCAACAAATGAGTGTTTCTTCTAGAGTTAAAATGGATGATTGTCTCTTTAGTTAAGTACTAGAAGAGGCTATTGACTGTGAGCCATGTAATATGCATTTTAAGAAAATTGATAACATTCAGCAGAGCAGGATCACAAGATTTCAGTAAAAGAGGTACCAAACTTAAGATCTAGAAGAAATGTATTCCTGCCTCCTGTACATTCAATCTGAGACACATGTTCATTGAGTTTAAATGATAGGAAAAAATCAGCTATGATATGTGAATCCTTTTTGTCGCTTTCTCTTTGCACCTTTCTTCCTCCTTCACTTTCTCTCCTCAAAAACCATCACATTACAGTGAATAGTGACCATCTATGTGGAGTAGAAGCAAAACAGACTCCCTTGATATCTCTGTGATTAAAGACCTTTTGGCAGGGCCACTCTAAATGAGGGAAAAGAACATGAGTGCCTATATGGTATCTTTACCTTAGTGCCAGGTGGTCTTCTTTCTCCATTATAGAAAAAAGAAGAAAAAATCTGTTTCTCTTATTTTTGTTGTAACCTTCCTTATAATAAATGGTTCGACTGGTGATTTCTTAATGCTACCCACTGGTGTTTGAGACTTTTATAAATGCCATCACCTTTCGTGGGATATGAACACTAGGGGAGGACTTGGAAAAAAGATAGTGAAGTGGGAGGCTTAGCGTCCCTTATGTTAAAATTCTCCTGTTTTGCTATCTCACTTAGAGATGAAATATATAGTATCCAAATAGGAAGTGTATTATCAATGTAATTGATGTTGGTTCTAACTTTTTAGTTTTTTTTTTTTTTTGGAAGCAATGGTGTATCTATACTTTTTATTCAGTGTTTATTTAGAAACCATACTTTTCAGATTTATCAACTGAGTCTCTAATAGCTACAATGCATATGCTGTTTTAGTTACTGATAGTCTTAAAACAAAATTCAAAATTCTTGCATGAGAAAAAAACTTTTTAGTATTGGTAGCCAAGGAAAATAAAAGTGATTGTTAATTTCTCCACACGGATGGTCACTAAGTTTACTTAAGTGATGGTATCTTAGACAGCAATTCTAATATATTTCTTGGCACTGTGACAGGATTATTTATTATAACTTTCTTTCAAAGTCTTATCTAACCAAGACTAAATGCTCCTGGTTATAACATGTCTTTAATGAGTTCCTTTATTTTATTCTAATTTTGAGACACTGCTTTCCCTGACTTAACCTAGGGCTAAAATTGAGTATCAAAATCCCATTGTGGTTTCTGGTTCATCAGAAAACACACTGAGTTCCCCCAAAAGGCTTATTTCTCTACTTTTATAGCAGAGAAATGAGTCAATTCGGATAAGTAATGCTTTTTTTGGTCTCTTTTAATTATTGGAATGCAGAGCCCAGGTTTGACACTGACATTGCGAGGCTGATGCAACACTGGAGGTCTAAGGGTGAGGATTTGCTGCACAGGAAAAAAGACAACATTTGCAATGCTGTTCACACTTTTGATCCACAGCTCTTTTTCCTGCCTCACAACTTGAGCTCAGACTCTTCTTGTTAATAGTACACCCTTTCCCGACACAGAGTACTCTATTTATCTTATCATAGTCTTTTTCTATATTGGATGCAGAGTAGCCCTGGTCATGTGGCTTAGAAGTCATGTGTCATAGTCTCCCATATGCTGAGGCTTTTATCTGGTATTTTCTGACAAAAGATGCCACAAAAGAGCCACTGGGGAACTCAGCTAAATTTTTCTCTCCTTCATTGGATTCAGCTCATTGTGCTGCAAAAATGATCTTATAGAACGTATTTCTCCAAATTCAGAACTATATATTTCTTGCATATGGGGAAGCTTCTTTTGAAATCTGTAGGAACCTTACATCTGTAAAAGAAATAATTCTTGGGACCACCTTGACCTTATTTTTTCCCTTTATAAATTATTGCAATTTCAGAAATATTACCTATAGCTGTAAGTCAGGGTATTTATTTATCTTTATGTAGAACTGTAAGTTCTTATTAAATGTTATTGTAGTGATTAACATAATTATCATAATAATTATTATTAACACAACTGAGGTTCAGAATTTCCTCCACTTTTTTCTAAGATAATATTTTTTATTATTTGTTACCTAGGAAAAGACCAGAAAAAAATGGTAAATACAGTCATGTGAAATAAAGAAAAGATCTTGCCTCTTTTCAGAGCCGCATTGATTTAAAATACATCATTGACAACATCACCATCATTCAAAGTACTATACTTTATTCAGATGGCAGGTACTATTTGCAAATGCAATGCTCATCAGAAAGGTCTTCTTCTTTTTTTTCCTTCAGTTCCACAAAACTCTTCTGTTCCATTAAAACAAAGAATTAGAAAAATTATTAAAAACAGCCTGAAGCTGCCTCTTTTGTTCTTGAACATACAGTACTTCTATTGAGGGTTTCAAATGGAATTTATTCATACGTCAGATGCATGAGATTGAACTGTCCCCGTATTGAAAAGTTATGTATTCTTCATTACTCTTTTGCCTGTATTTCCAAATGTTTTAACTGGTACATTGCTTGGGCTGTGTTGGATGGTATCTGATCAGAGGAGTTCTAATTCAAACCTTTTGGATTATTTCTCATATTGGGAATGGTTTTAGGATGACCTACTATAGCTATTCTAGGCTTTCCTTTTAAGGTTAAAAAAAAAGGATTTTTGTTTTTTTCTTTATGCTGTTTATTCATGTAAGTTTAATAAAAATAAAGGCAATACAGGCATGGGTTTCTTAAAACAATTATGGTGTTAGAAAGCACATATTTATAAAATATTCCTTTTAATTCTGAAAATTGTATTTATAAAAGCTTAAATATAACTTAACACTTTATCCATACATACAACACATACATAATAAAAGTATATGGATTATATCACATATTTTAGAGAAATAAGAAACAAAATAGTGAAAACTTATTTTACATTTTAATGAAATAGGAAAAAGAACAAGCTATTACTTTATTATATAAGCATTGTGTTATCTAGTACAGGTATTGAAAAACTAGGGCCTGCAGATCTCCTCATTTTTGTAAATGCATTTTCATTGTAACATAGCTGTATTCATTCATTTATATACTGTCTATGGCTATATTTGCCTGCAATGACAGAACTGAGTAGTTGGAGCAGAGACCAATTAGCCCACAGAGCCTCAAATATTTATTCTTTTTTTTTAAGTTTATTGACCTCTGATCTAACACGTGTATTGGTAAACCAATATTTTACAAACTTAAAAGTTGAATGTGGTAGCTGTCACATTTCTAAGAGTAAATTTAATTTTAAAAAATATTTTTTAGAGACAGTGTTTCACTCTATTGTCCAGATTTAAGAGCTGTGGTATGGTATGATCGTAGCTCATTGAAGCCTCAAATTCCTTGTCTCAGTCTATCCTTCTGCCTTAACCTCCCAAGTAGTTAGGACTACAAGTGTGTGCCACCATACCCAGCTAATTTTTTAAAAATTTATTTTTTGTAAAGACAGGGTCTCGCTGTGTTGCCTGGGCTAGTCTAGAACTCCTAGCCTCAAGCAATCCTTCTACCTCAGGCTCCAAGAGTGCTGGAATTACAGGGATGAGCCACCACGCTTGGCCTCAAATGATAAATTATAAATATATTTTATTTCAAGATAACCAGACATGAGACCTGTCAATTAAGCACAAACCTATACAAAAAAGACAATTATATCTCAAAATCTTTAGCGTTGATTGTATAAAATTCCACCACTTCAGCTATATTGTAGGACACTTTCTATTAGACACAGAAGAAGCTATTATTCATCATCACTGCAAAAGATCTGACTTCATACAGCAGAAAGTGTCTGAAGCCATGTATACCTTATTCTAATGTACAATGACAATAAGTCCTATACAAGTCAACAAGAGGTCTATAAACTACTCTTTCATAAAACCCTGTAATTCTCTGTAAGGATGAGTCCAGAGGAACAGAGAAATGTGAGGACAATTTTCAACAAGGCTGCTTTTTGCTTTCAGATCTTTGATCCTGTATTCATCCCCTGATGCCTATTTGTTTCAAGTTTTTAATTCATCAAAAGTTGTATACTACACCATTAGAATAAACTTTTCATAGTTAGCAAATAAGAAAATATGAAGTCCTGCAAACAGTAACTTCATCTCTTGAAAAACTGGCCCCATTAATTAGGATTTTACATTTTCTTTCCTGTTACACATTGATTGAAATGTAAGTACTCATTATTTCCATCTTCTTTCATCCAATATTTTGGACGCTGTTGTTAGGAATTGTTCAGATATGTTTTTATACTAATAGTCACTGATCTTCACATGGTCAACTTAGTAGCTGTTGACAAACACAATTGTTCTTTTTAAAAGGGAATCATCCTTCTATCCTCCACGTCTCTAATGAAAGCATAAAAGTTGGAAAAATATGATACTGATATTTTCAATACGTAACAGTCTTGGTTAAAGATCTAATCTCTGTGTTGCTTTGACCTCATAACCTTTTACCTCAACTTTCAGTCTGTGTTCCATTTAAAAATGTAAATATTATTAGTGCATATAGGAAAGATCACCTCTGTTTGAAAGTTGCATATAAATAACTCCAGAGGACTGGAAAGAGGGCCAGGCTAGAATCATTGCATAAGGATTAGATCTGTATTACATTAACTACAGAAAGAGGGAATTTTATATATTAACATGCAAAGAGCAAGTGAGAATGTGTGAGCTCAAATTTATAAACATCACAGATATGAGCCAGTAAATGACATTCATGTTGAAAGATATTTTCTCTACTGTTGTCTTTCTAAATTTTAAGTATCATACTAGTTATTAACTATCAATATAGCCAAGTGATTAAAACAAAATGAAGGTTCTGCTTATGCTCCAGAATATTAAGAAATCTGATCATTTGAGTCCAGAGGTTTAATTTTCATCCTGTTACATATCTTCTGAAATGACCAAAGGAATATAAAAATAGACACTAACATGCATCAGTTAAAGGGCTAGAGAAGGATTATCATTTCCATTGTCAGAAATAGCAAAGTATTTCTGCTAGATTTAGTGCAGATGAAGTGACAAGGCACCAAAGCCTGCTTCAAAATTTCCCTCTGGAGAAAGTGGTTCAGACTCTCAGGAAGTAATCGGAAGATGGTCTGGCAGACCACTGACACCTTTTTAATTGGAAGTGTGAACATGGGAGATTAGGAGAATCTATGGAACAAATGGGGAGTTTAAATTTGATACCATTTTTACCGCTATAGATAAAGAGCATCTCTAACCAGTTAGTTAGGGGAGGCCCTAGCATTTCCTTGTTATCCCATTATAAATAATAACACAAGTCATTTTTATAAAGAGTTTATCATGTTGCAGTTACTTTTCTGAATGCTTAACAAGGATTGTCACACGTAGTGCTCCTATTGACCCTGGAAGATAGGTACAAATATTTAATTAATTTCACAGGTAAGTAAATTAAGGTACAGAAAGCTTAAATAACTTACCCAAGGCCAGATAAGAAGTGAAGGAAATAAGATTTACACTCTAGCAACCTGACTTGGGATGACACCCTCAGATGCTCTTCTATATGACTTCCTAGAAAGTTAACAGTGTCCTCAGCTATTTTGACTTCTTTATGATGCACAAGGAGTTTGAGTGGGTATGGTATGTCTAGGTTTGCCAGATGAAGCAAACAAAATACAGGATGCCCAGTAACATCAGAATCTCAAATAAACAATGCAAGACATTTTTGACTGTAATTGTACTGTCTTGTACAGTATCTGGCATATGCTTGAACTAAAAATTTGTCATTGAGCTGAATTAAAATTTAACTCAGAGTTCTGTATTTTATCGTCCAACTCTAAGCATGGTTCCAAAATGATAAGGAGGCAGCCATACCAGAAGGAGACACAGGAATAGTTTCACAACACACCTGGCCTGAAGGCTGGGTAGAAAGACCTGAGCACATTACCTGGTGCACCAGCTTCACCAAAAACAGAAAAAAATGCATGAAGAACTACTTCCTCTGCTGGGAAAGTTCTGTATTTAAGCCTTTTCTTCTCTCAGGAAGCTAGGTTTCTACACTGCCAATGTAAATTTGCATTGACCAGTCTTCCAGCTGAATATCTCAAAGCAGAACTCTAAGACCAACTGAAGAAATAATGTGAGGACCTAAACTAACAAGCTGTGTTTATGAGCAGACTTCCAGCCTGAATTTATTTCTCTTCTTTCAAGAATAAGAATAAGTGAATAAATAAACAAACACCCAAGTGAAGATTGTGAAGAGATTCTGCAACGTGGAAAAAAGAAAACATCTGTTAAGAAGTAGCTACTAACCGGGCTCGGTGGCTCAGCCTGTAATCCCGGGCCTTGGGAGGCTGAGGTGAGTGAATTGCCTGAGCCCGCGGGTTCGAGACCCGCCTGGGCAACTTGGCGAGACCTCATCTCTACAATAAATCAAAAAATTTAGCCGGGTGTGGTAGCGCGCACCTGTAGTTCCAGCTACTT
>CAUYQG010157378.1:0-15215 GCA_963574415.1 Tarsius wallacei | reverse complement strand
CATGGTTGGTTCCAGGTTCTTGCTATTGTGAACAATGCTGCGATAAACATACATGTGCAGGTATAATTTTTATAGAGTGATTTGAGTTCTTCAGGGTATATTCCCAGTAGGGAGATTGTGGGGTCATATGGGAGGTCAATATTTAGAGCTTTTAGGAATCACCACAGTGCTTTCCACAGAGGTTGCACTAGTTTACACTCCCACCAACAGTGTAGGAGTGTTCCCTTTTCACCACATCCTCTCCAGCATCTGACTGGAGTTAGGTGGTATCTCAGTGTAGTTTTAATTTGCATCTCCTCGGTGATTAGTGAGGTTGAATATTTCTTCATGTGTCTGTTGGCCACTCATATGTTTTCTTTTGTGAAGTGTCTGTTCATATCTTTGCCCACTTTGTAATGGGGTTGTTTGTTTTTTTCTTTTCAGCACGTTTGAGTTCCTTGTAGATCCAAGATGTTAGGCCTTTGTCAGACATGGAGTTGGCAAATACTTTTTCCCAATCTGTGGGCTGTCTTCCTGATCTCTTGATGATTTCTTTGGCTTTGCAGAAGCTTATCAGTTTAATGAGGTCCCACCAATTCTTATCTATGGTTTTCTCATCTGCAAGATGGGGTTAATAGTACCTATAACAGGGTAGTTGTGAAGATACATTAGGTTAATATATTTAAAGGAACAACCATAGGGCCTGGAAAAGAGTGATTCTTCACTTTAAAAGTGAGTTTCTTCTCTCTCTCAAGGAAGATGAATCTGGTCATCTTATGACCCGACCTAGTGACCAGCTCACTTTCAAGTCACTTGTTTGTAAGGCTAAAAAAATTTCAGTTTTGACATTTAATTCAATTCAATAAATATGTAGTTAAGTGCCTCCTGTATACAAGATACTGTAGCTAGCTGTAATAGAAAATGGAAGATATAAAGAAAATAAATGAAAATTATTTTCTCCCCTAAAGAAACGTCAAATTTACTGGGGAAAAGGGGGATATAATTAATTCACTAACACAATAAATACAAATAGTATGGCTGTAAGGGAGAAATAATTAAATCTAACTTGGGGTGGAAGATTGGGAATGTCCACAAAAGCTAGCAAGGGGATGGCATTTGAACTAAAGTTGAAGGATAAGTGTGAGGGTTTTTTAAGGTTGAAACCGTAACAAGGGATTTCCAGTCTAAAGCAATAGGATGCATAAAAGCTGGTAAATCAGCTAAGTGGTGATAAACCAGGCAAGAAAGCATGAAAGTTTGGACAAGGACAATGGCAATGGAAATGAAAATGGGAAAGGGGGTGGGAGGAGCAGTTTCAGAGTTTAAACCAAATAATTACAAAACAGGGCAAGCTTCAGAGAACAGCAGCATATTTTGCAGTGATTTTCTGTGGGTGCTTCAGGTTGTTACATAAATCTATCTTAATAATTAAAGCCTTTTCTTCCCAAATAACTCCCTTCATTTTCTGACTGGTTGGCTTGATGATCTAAATATGTTTCATAGGCTAGCTATCTCCAAAATTTTATGAATAGATTTGATTACTTGTTTCCCATTTCATTTTTCTTTGCTTTAAAAAAATTTTTTTTTTTTTTGCAGCTCTAATCACATTGACCTTTTTTGTCTCAATATTGTTATTGTCTTATAAATTTACTTTCATTTAACTACCCACTTGCTCAATTTCTTCTCACCAGATTTCCCAGGAAGACTATGAATCTGATTCAATTTTTTCCCAGATGTACTAGTTTGCATTCTCCCAATTTAATCTCATCTTGATTTGAGTCCATATTTGTAACCTTTACAAGTTCCAGATAAGCAGTTTCTAAGTCATTATCTATGTTTACAACATTGCCTAATATAGCATCATTTTAAGATATATTAATGTGCTGATTATTCCTGCAGATATTAATTGAATTGAAATAAAAGAAGTAAAAAATAGTATTTCGTCCCATGGCATCCATAATACACTCCATCCCCTTTACAGTTTAATCAAGTTGTTTATTCTACTATTTTGTAATAACTTTTCTTATTTATGACTTTTTGTTACCCAATTGCAACTGAATTACTTTCCAAAAAAATTTTTAATGTGGTCTAAGTTCGATTAAAAAGAAAGTTTCTAAATTTTTGTCTGGAAGTTCTATTAGGAAAGCAGTCCTTCAAAATCTCTTTCTCTCTTTGATCTCTTTACTCGTCTCTGTAGATGTTTCAAATAGACCTGCAGTCGGAATGTTTCCACAAGACTAGCTTGCTAACCAGAGACTCACAGCCCAGCTTCCATTTGATGAATGTAGCATGGCCCTATGCTCATACTCATTGTATTTCTTTGTTGCCCTTAAGATATTTCACTTTTTCCTGATTTATAATCTATTTTATTAAACTGTATCTTATAAATCAAGACTTTATAGTTGTATTAACTGAAGAGTTCAGATATAGTAATAAAAAGAATATAATAGACAAATGAAAAGATAATTCACAAAAGAGGAATTACAGCTGGTTGACAAAGGAAAAAGAACCAACAGTTTTAAAAAATACCAAGTGCTATGTTTTACTTAATAAACAAGAATATTTATTATAATAAATTTATAATACTTATGGCTTGGAAGAAGTCCTAGATGCTAGTATACTCAGATATTGGTTTTGACAATACCAATTAGAGCAACTGTTTTATAAACAACGTGATACTCTGCATCAAAATTTATGGAAGACTGTCATACTTTTGTCAGTGATTCATCCTACTTCTGGGTCTCTATCCTACTAATATATATGATGGCAAATGTATTCTAATAACACTTAAATTATATTCTTTATTTGTATTAGAGAAAATGCTAGAACTACCTGAATATTCCAAAATAAGGAAATGATTGCATACATTATAAAGCATCCACTGAAAGAAATAGCACAAAAGTTATCAAAATTGATGTCAATGAAATTATAAACTTGGAAAATGTTCATTTAAATACAGTCTAAGGACAAAATATGGCAGGTTTATTGCTACCACAAAAAATACAAAAAGAAAAATGTGCTTAAAGAATAAAATTTGGAAACAAACTATAAAAAATGTTAAAGTTGCAGGTTTGGGATGATAATTTTTGTTGTTTTCTTTTTCTGTTTTCTAATTTTTATTTACACTTACCTGTGATAAGAAAATTAAAAGCTGGTGAATATCAACTGGGTATTCACTATATGATGGGCCCTATGCTAGGCCTTGGAAATAAAAAGGTAAAAAAGACAAACATGGCTGCTGCCCTCACAGAGGACGAGATCATCAGGATATGGCTATTTGGGATCATTCTTAACTTATTTCTCTTTCACATTCAATCTAATCTATTAAAAAATGCTGTTGAATTTACCTGTAAAACAATATCGAAAACCCAGTCATTCCTTACTAGCTTCAGTGTAACATTCTAGTCCTCGTTATCATCATCTCCTGCCTGGATAACCACAACAGCCTTGGAATAGATTACTACATTCCTTTCTTCCCCAACTCCAAAATAAAATAAGTTTATGTCCTAATCCTCAGAACCTGTGACGAGGTTACCTTATATGGCAAAATGTACTTCACATGTGTGATTAAGTTAAGGATTTTGAGATGGGGAGATTATCCTGGATTATCTGGGTGGGCCCAAAATAATCATAAGAGAATTTACAATAAAGGAGATAGAAGGATCAAAATTGGAGCAGTTACAATGAAGGAAGTAGGAACCGGAGTGATTCAATTTCTGGAATTGAGCCATGAGCCAATTCCATGGACATCACAGGACACCTCCATGAACTGTAAAACACAAGGGAACTGATTCTCTCCAGATTATATAGAAGACAAGCAACCCTGCCAACTCTTTGATTCCAACCCAGTGAGAACTATTTGAGACTGCTCACCTCCAGAACTGTGAGATAGTAAATTTGTGTTTTTGTTTTTCTTTTTAATTTGTCTTGTTTTAAGCCACCATGTTTGTGGTAAATTTTTATAGTGGCAATACAAAACTAATACTAGCCCCCAATGGGCTTCATTGTCTATATCCATCTTTCTTTATTGTCTGTTCTCAATCTAACAGAGAGAATGACCCTGCCAAAACATAAGTCACATCATTCCACTGCTTTTTATTTCACTCAGAATAAAAACCAAGGCCCTTACAAGAACTTGTGAGGTCCCACATGATTTATGTTCTTTTTTCTTTGATCCGATGTTTTAAAATTCTCACCCACTCAGCTGTAGGTCTACTGTCCTCCTTGGTGTTTCTCAAGATTACCAAGAATGCTCCTGCCATAGAATTCTTACATAGGTAACCTCTTCTACCAATAATATCTTATCCTCAGACACTCACATGACTCTCCTGTCTTCTCCAGGCCTTTGTTCAAATGTCATTCATCAATAAAGCTGCCCCAGCCACCTTACTTAATCAGGCAACCTGAACCCCCTACCTGCCCCCAGCACTCTACTTTTGCTCTGTTTTTCTCTTTTTTACTATAGCTACATTACCTTCTAGCATACCATATTATTTACTTTTGCTGTTTATTTGCTATGAACTTCCTACCGCCTCTACACATGAATATACAAATGTACACACACACACACACACACACACACAGAGAGAGAGAGAGAGAGAGAGAGAGAGAGAGAGGAATATAAGCTCTATAAACACAGAGATTTGGTTTGTCTCACTTACAGATAAATTCCAAGTGCCTAGACTGATGCCCTACATGTAATATGTGCTCAATTAATATTCCCAAGATAAATAAATGCATTATTAAAAATTAATTCTTTTGATACACATTTAATTTTCTCAAATGGAAAATTTTAAATAATAGAGTAAAACTTTTATTAAAATAAAGAACTTATTTTTATCACCAAGAAAAACAGAACATCCAGAATAGAAAAATGGTAAATTTATAATTTGCAAAAGAAGATATAACTAGTCAACAAACACTTGGACAACAAACATAACAGACAATTCTAAGAATGTTGTGGTAATCCAGGCAGGAGATGATGGCAACTTGGGCTAGGATGTTACATTGAGGAAAGTAGGGAATAATGGGGTTTTAGATGTTGTTTTGTTTTGTTTTTTAATTTTAAAGATGTGGGGTATAATTCAGGATTAAGTATACAAGTGGTCATTGTACAGGTTTGGGCATCTCTTTGGTCCCCACTTCACCTGGTTTGAGGTTAGGTATCATTATTGATGTTACGTGCCCCCTTCTCCCTCCCCTGGTAGTTTCCAGCTACTGCTAATCCCTTTCTTATAGTATTATGGTAAATGATCAGGATCCACTTATGAGTAAGAACATGTGGTACTCAGTTCTTTGCTTCTGTGATAGATCACTCAGTATTATAGACTCTAAATTCATCCAAGTTGCTGCAAACTCCATAAGTATGTCTTTCTTTATGGCTGCGTAATATTCTATCGAGTACATGTACCACATTTTTTTATCCAGTCCAGTTTCAATGGATAGCACAGTTGGTTCCATGTTTTAGCTTTTGTGAATAGTGCTGCAATAAATATTCAGGTGCAGGTATCTTTTTTGAAGAATGATTTGAGTTATTCTGGGTATATTCCCCGTAGGGAGACTGCTGGGTTGAATGGAAGGTCAATTACTAGTTCTTTTAGAAATAGTAACACTGTTTTCCAAAGAGGTTGAACTAGTTTGCATTCCCAGCAGCAGTGTAGAAGTGCTCCCTTTCTCAGCATCCTCACCAGCATCTGTTGTTTTTTGCCTTATTAATGATGGCCATTCTTTTTTTTTTTTTTTTTGAGTCAAAGTCTCTCTCCATCGCCCAGGCTGGAGTGTAGTGGCACACTCACGGCCACCCCAGCATCGACCTGCTGGGCTCCAACGATCCTTCCACCTCAACCTTCCAAGTAACCAGAACTACTGGCGTGCACTACCAAGCCCAGCTAATTTTCAATTTATTGTAGAGACGAGGTCTTGCCAAGTTTCCCCAGTGGGTCTCAAACCCATGGGCTCAGGCAATCCACTTGCCTCGTCCTCCCAAAATGCTGGAATTACAGGCTGAGGCACCAATCCTGGCCATGTTGGCCATTCTTATTGGAGTTAGGTGGGATCTCCGTGTGGTTTTGAGGTTGAGAACTTTTTCATGTATCAGTTGGCTGCCCATATGTCTTCTTTTGAGAAGTATTTATTCATGTCTTTTGTCCACTTTTTAATGGGGCTATTTGATTTTTCCCTTTCAGCATGCTTGAGTACCTTATAGATCCTAGATGTTAGGCCTTTGTCAGATATATAGTTGGCAAATATTTTTTCCCCCATTCAGTGGGCTGTCTCCTCACCCTCTTGATTGTTTCTTTTGCTTTGCAGAAACTTTTCAATTTGATGAGGTCCCACTTGACTGTATTATCTTTTATGGCATGAACACGTGGAGTATTGATCAGGCATTGATTGCCTATTCCGATTCCTATAAGGGTGTCTCCTGCGTTTTCTAAAATTCTTACAGTATGAGGTTTTATGTTTAGGTCTTTGATCCATTTAGAGTTGATTTTTGTGTATGGGGATAGGTAGGGGTCCTGTTTTACTGTTCTGCCTGTGGTCAGCCAGTTTTCCCAGCATCATTTACTGAATAGGTTCTCCTCTCCCCAGTGGTTGGTGGTGGAGGCTTTGTCGAAGATGAGTTGGCTGAAAAATTGAGGTTTTGCTTCTGGAGTCTCTATCCTGTTTCACTGGTCTATATGCCAGGCTATTTTCATTATTGTAACCTTATAATAAAGTTTAAAGTCTGGACGTGTGATACCTCCTGTTTTGTTTCTTTTGCTGAGGACTGTTTTGGCTATTCATGGTCATCTATATTTCCAAATGAATTTCTGTATTGTCATTTCCAGGTCTGAGAAGAATGATGTTGGTAATTTAACGGGTATTACGTTAAATCTGTAGATTGCCTTGGGTAGAATAGACATCTTAACAACATTGATTCTTCCAATCCATGAGCATGGAATATTTTTCCATTTGTTTGTATCATGTTTGACTTCTTTGAGCAGTGTTTTGTAATTTTCACTATAAAGGTCTTTCACTTCTCTGGTTAGGAAGATGCCAAGGTATTTCAATTTTTTTGTCTACTGTTAATGGGATTGTGCTTCTTATTTGGTTCTCTGTCTGTTTATTGTTGGTATATAAGAATATGACTGTCTTTGTATGTTGATTTTGTAAGCTGATACTTTGCCAAAGTCCCTTATCAGTATAAGAAGGTTTTTGACATATTCTCTTGGATTTTTGAGGTATAGGATCATATTATTAATAAACAAGGATAACTTAACTTTCCTTTTCCTGTTAGATACCCTTGATTTCCTTCTCTTGTCTGATTGCTCTAGCTAAGACTTCAAACACTATGTTGAATAGGAGGAGTGATAGTGGGCAGCCTTGCCTCGCTTTGGTTCAGGGGAAATTCTTCCAATTTCTGTCTATTTAGCAACATGTTGGCTGTGGGTTTATCGTAGATGGCGCTTACTATTTTGAGGTATGGTCCTTCTATGCCTAGGTGTTCAAGGGTTTTTATCAAGAATGGATGTTGGATTTTATCAAAAGCTTTTCTGCATTTAATGATGTAATCATGTGGTTCTTGTTTTTACATCTGTTGATGTATTTAATTACTTTTAGGGATTTGTGTATGTTGAACCAGCCCTGCATCCTTGGGATGAAAACTGCTTGGTCATGGTGGATGATTTTTGAGATGTGTTGTTGGATCCAATTTGCTAGAATCTTGTTGAGAAGTTTTGCATCTAAATTCATCAGGGATATTGGCCTATAGTTCTCTTTTTTTGTTGGATCTTTACCTGGTTTGGGTATCAGTGTGACATTAGCTTCATAAAATGATTTGGGAAATGTTCCATTTTTCTCAATTGCCTGGAATACTTTCAGTAGGATTGGTATCAGCTCCTCCTTGTATGTTTTATAGAATTCCACTGAGTAGCCATCTGGTCCAGGGCTTATTTTGTAGATAGGTCTTATGATGGAATCAATTCCCTAGGTTTCCATTGGTTAGATATTATTTTAAAAGTAAATTCAACAGCATTTTTAATAGATTAGATTGGATGTGATTAATTCTGTAGATTAATGTTCATACACAATCATTATTACAGTTATTATAGACATTTTAAAGCATGATAATTTTGAGTCGCTGATGAATTCAGATTTTATATGAAAATAACTGAGACTTGCTTATGCTTCATGGAGGTTTTTTTGCATAAGCCTCTGCCTAGCCAGTCATTGTGTTGTTCTTTTTCTTTTCAGGTTTTTATAGCTTCCAATAATGCTTCCAGCTTTTTCTTTAGTAGACTGAGATAGGCTTCTCCTCCCATATTTTTATTGTCTACCTTTAGATGTGAGATGTGACCCCATTCTGATAGCAAACACCCACATTCTGCCTCTGAAAAGATGGACTTAGTTCTTCCTTTCTCTTAGCCTTATTTTTTCATTTTATCATGTCACTTTTCATCTCTGATATATGCTATACATCATTGGAAGGATAACGAAGACCATATAACACAATATTATCAAAAGTGCCTTGAATCCTGTGCACTGCAGTGAGCTCTCCAGAGTTTATGACACATCCCAAGGCAGATACCTGAGAGATCACCTAACACATGGTTTAGTAATAAGCTTGATGATGGGGGGAAAGAACTGCTCCTCTCCATTTCAGGTGATAAAAAGTATGAACCCTTGAGCACTTGAAGATACACTCCACTTCCTGCATCTGGTTAGGAGACTGGTATTTCTATTTTTCCCATTCTGAGCACTTTGTTTTTAAGTCCAATCACAAAAAAGGTCACTTAGTTCAAAGAAATAAATAAACCTAAAATGTTATGGAGCAAAAAGAAAGGATAATCAATCCAAATGGTAGGATAGGACAAGGGGACAAGAAAAAGAACACAGGAATTTTAGAACAAGTCAAAACTTGGCAATTGGGAGAGGGATAAAAGAAAAGGAGATAAAAAAAGAAGGAATTTATAAAGACTGAGCATAAGCAGGAAGAGGGAGAAAATGTGAAACTGTCAGATTCAGAGAACTATAAGTCAATATGGCTACAGGGTAGGGCCAAGGAAAGACCTGGAAGGAGATGGGTAGGACACATAAGCAGACACCACATTATGTAGACATATATGTTATGATAAGTATTTAGTTTTTATCTAGAAATACTAACATTTTTCATGAATGTTTCTGCATAACTGAGGTCTCCCCCCTTGTTTAATATCATATTAGATACATGGAAGTTGGTATATAATATTATGTTCAATCCAGAGATTTTATATCCAAGCAAAATTTAATAATATTCTTCCTAACCTTGAGGTATCTATCCAATTCATTCAATCATTCTTCAAAAATAACTACTGTGCTAATTCACATTTACTAATTACAGTAGTTGCAGATAAATAATGCTTTGACTTGATTATGTGCAAATGTTCAAAATTTTTACATACTCTTTTGCATTCTTTAGGTCAATAGTTGCTTTATTATTTCTCAATGTTCAGATTTATAGGCTATAGTTTTCTTCTTGAGGACAGATTTAAAAATGATTTCAGCCTAACAAAGTATTTTAATAGACATTAAATTTTATGTCTTACTCCATTTATTAGCAGATATATTTTAGTGTGGGTTTTCTTATCCTTTGGCTAAACTGTATTTCTGTGGGGGAAAGGAGAAGTTTCCAATTATTTATCTTTGTATTATTGCTTTTTTTTTTTTTTTTGCCTAGCATTCACTCATCCAATTTCTTTATTGACCATTTAATCTGGTGTAACAATACACTGAGCTAGGGTTAGCCCTTTGACTTTACTCTTATCTCTCTGAATAACAAGTTATTTGACCATGAGCGATTTACCTAAAATGAGAGGGTTAGAAAAGATTATCCCAAAATGCCCTTCCAGCATCCAGAGATTTAATTCTCGTGACTAAGCATTAATGTATATAATGGATCTCATTATAGCTCCTTCCTTTGCTTATCTCATCTACACATTTCTTGAATCACAAATCTGTATCCTTTACTTGTTTGCTCTCTTTCTCTACAGAGTGGGAGGAATTGTGTTGGGCAGGGGGGAGCAGAACTGAGTCATCTATTTCCTTAGGTTCCCATCAGAAGCATCACTGGGGTTTTAGGCATATAGAAGTTACTCGTGACCCTTGTTCATGAAAAAGATACACTAGGAGTTATTGTTTGTGCTTCTGTGTCCCTTTTTGCATGCTTTAGTTGTTACACATTTTATTTTTATTCTAAAGGAAACTGCCTGGTTTCTGTTTTATTATAAGCCTGTCATAGAATGTTCCATGTGTCCAAGTCATACAATCCTGTTGTCTCTGTATCATCAGGTCTCAAATATCTAGGAAAGGTTAGCTCACGTTGCCCCAAGGGTTCAACTAGGTTGACCTAATACTATGGCCCAAGTGGTGTGACCTAATGAATGAAACTTTTGATGCTATTAAGTCCATTCATATACAAAAGCAAAAGCAAAACATACCCTATATACCAACATAAGATTTAGATTATTTCCTCATTAGATTATCTTCATAATTTCTCCTTTCAGTCTCTTTCCCAGTCACATTAGTCTGCTAAATTTGATCTAATTCAGGAACTACTGAGGCAGCAGCTTCTTTTTGCTATTTCCTGGAATAGTTTCACTATTATGTAATCAAACATTTTTGTCCTTTGCACCAAAATGCTTTATCCACTTTCTCATTATTAAACTTCCTAGTCTATTTGTGTTGCTATAACAGAATACCTGCGACTAAGCAATTTATAAAGAACAGAAATTTATTTTCTCATAGTTCTGGAGGCAAGTCTAAGATTGAGGTATCAACAAGTTCTGTCTAGTAAGAGCTGTATCCTACAGAGGGAAGAAACAGTGTGTCTTCATGTGGCAGAAGGTGGAAAGGTGAGTGAGCTGAATGCTGTGTGAAACCTGTCTTAATAAGGATATTAATCTGATTCATGAGAGAGGAGACCTTATGGCCCAATAACCTCTTACACGTCCCACTTCTTAATATTATCACATTGGCAACACCTGAATTTTAAAATGGATACCTTCAAACCATATCATTCTTCCCCTGGCCCCTCAAAATGTATGTTCTTCTCACATACAAAAAACATGAATCCCAAACCAATAGTTCCAAAAGTCTTAACTCATTCTAGCATCAACTCCAGAGTTTAAAGTCAAGACTTTGATCTAAATTAGATATGGTAAAATTCACAGCATAATTTATCCTGAGGCAAATTTCCCTCCAGCTATGAGTCTGAAATCAAAGAAGTTATGTGCTTCCAAAATACAATGGTGGGAGAGGCACAGGACAGAAATAGGAAAGAAGAAAGTAGTAACAGGTTCCTAGTAAGTTCAAAACACAACAAGGCAAACATTAAATATTAAGCCTCCTGAATAATCTTCCTTGACTCCATGATCCACTATCTGGACACACTGGGGTGGGATTTGGATCCTCAAGGCCCCTTGGGACCCACTGCCATGATTTTGCTGGGAAGTGCTCACACCACAAGCTGGAGTTGGGTGCCTATGACTCTTTCAAGCTGGCTTTACATGTCTGGGCTTGTGGAGGTGATCCTGTCCCCAAGACCCCACTAAGCATTGTCCTAGTGAAGGCTCTCTGCAGTGGCCCCAACTTCACAATTCCACTGGATATTGCCCTACTTGGGGCTCTATGTGGTGACTCTGCCCCAGTGGCAGGTCTTCTACAGAACTTTCTGCAGCATTCTTTGAAATCTAAGTGGAGGAAGCCATGGTTCTACAGCTCTTGTACTCTGCACACCTGCAGAACTAGAACTATGTGGAGGCTTTCCAAGCTCACTGTTTGCGTCTTCTGGACTCACCCACACCCGGACCTGCCTGAGCTACAACAAGGGTGACCAAGGAGCGTAGCATCAGAATTTAGAGAGCAGGGACCTAAGAAAACCTTAGGCAGCAAGCCCAGAGGTCCCATGGGTGTCCTGGGCCAATATCTCAAAATTTTTCTTCCCCCAAAGCCTAGCAGTCTGAGCCTGTGATGGTCATGGCAGCCCCAAAGATCCCCAAAATGTCCTGGAGGCCACTCTCCTATTGTCTTGAGGAATAAAACCTGGCTTCCTTCTATATACTAAATCTGCTTATTAAACAGGTGCTTAGTCACACCCTTGGTTTTCTCTCCTAAACATACTCTTTAGATTCTTTATATGGCCAGGCTGACAACTTTCCAAATCTTTATACTCTGCCTCCCTTTTAATTATAAATTCTGTCTTTAAACTGTTTCTCTTTTTTTCATTTTACTACAAACCATTAAAAGAAGCCATGCAGCATCCTGAACACATTGGTGCTTAGATTTCTGTCACTGTATATCCTAGTTCATTGCTCTTAAGTTCTATCTTCTATAAAATCTGAAAACACACACATAATTAAGCCCCTTTTTTGCCAATTTGTAACAATTGCCTTTCCTCCAGATTCCAATAACTTGTTCCTCATTTTCATCTGAGACCTTATCAGAATAGTCTGTTGACCATATTTCTACTAGTATCCTGGTTAAAATCACTTAGGTAATTACTAAGAAGACCTAAGCAATCTAGGCTTTTCCAGTTTCACTTCAAAACTTCAGCATTCAATCAACAGCTTCTACTTTAGACAGGAGCAGGATAGGTTAAAAACTATTGAGATATCACCTAACCCTAGCTAGGATAGTTATCATTAATAAGTCAAAAACAACAAATGCTGACACAGCTGTGAGGAAAACAGAATACTTCTACACTGTTGGTGTGAATGTAAGCTAGTTCAACCACTATGGAAAGCAGAGTGGTGATATCTAAAAGAACTAAAAATTAACTTTCTGTACTATTCAGCAATCCCTCTCCTCGAATATACCTGGAGGAACATAGATCGCTCTACCAAAAAGACCCCTGCACATGCATGCTTACTGCTTCACTATGCACAATAATAGCAAAAACATGGACCTGATCCTGTTGTCCATTGAAAGTGGACTGGATAAAGAAAATGTAGAACATACACATGATGGAATATTATGGAACCATAAAGAACAAAACCATGACCTTCGCAGTAACCTGGATGCAGTTGGAGACCATCATACTAAGTGAACAGAAACAAACAACTGAATACCACATGTTCTCACTTATAAGTGGGCTGTGAACACTAGTCACATTGACACAAGGGTGAGATTGGCAGTCGCTGGACACTGCTAGGGGAGGAAGGAAGGAAGGAGGGGAGCATATGACAAATGTTGAGTACCTGGTTCACTCCAGGGGGAGTAAAAGCCAGTTAGAAGCCCAAACTCCACCTGCATGCAGCCTACTTATATAGTAAATCTTCACTTGTACCCCACAATTTTAAAATTAAATAAATTTATTTTTAAAAAGAAATTATGGGGTCAAAAAAAATCAATGTAGTAGTGGGCTTTGGAGGTATTTTAGTTATTTGCTCCATCCCAGTTCCAAAGCCATTTCTACATTTTTAGGTATTTGTTATAGAGACCTCCCCCACCCCACCCCACCAGATCAATTTTCTTGGTCTGTTCTGGTATACTCTAACAGAATGGCTGGAAATAGGTAAAATTTATAAAGAACAGGGATTTATTTTTCTCACATTTCTGGAGACTGGGAAGTCCAAAATCAGGCATCAGAAGACTCAATTATCAGGTAAACTCTGCATCTTCCTGAAAGCAGGAATGCTGTGTTCTCACATGGCAGAAGGTAGAAGGGCAAGGTAGCCAAACTCTGCATTAAGCCTCTTTGATAGGGACATTGATCCCATTCACAAGGGAAAAGCCCTCATAGCTTAATCCCCAGCTCTTAATGCCATCACATTGACATCATCTGAATTTTGAAGGGGACACATTGAAACTTTAACACTCATTTCCTCCTTGCTGTTTTCTGAGTCAGACAATTGCATTTTCTTAAAGCTGATACTTTGCATTGGCTCTTACGGGCTGGTGTACAGTCACCACAAAGGAAAGCATGGTGAGGGCAGCCTCAGAGGACTCACAGGAGAGAGAGGCATACTGAAAATAGAGTGGGTCTATTAGAAAAAAAATTAATATCCAAATTATAAAATGGTTATGAGACAATTTTATCTGAATCCAGACCTGAAACCTTTTCTTCATATTTCCACTCAAGCAAGAACTAGCAAATACCTTGATCAATTTTTAAAAAATCAATAGTTCTATGAATCTGTGCATGAGGCATAAGAAATGATTCTTAGCATACCCTCTTGGGTTCAATCAGAAGTCCAGAAAGGCAAGAAGTGTGTGAGCTCACAAATATCCCTCTGGTTAGGATCTGGATTTAGACACTCATTTATTTAGAATTTTGATTATAGAGCCAGAAAGTAAATGCGAGATCTGTGGCTGATACAGACGGCTGAAGTTAAGCAGGAGAAGCGTGTCTGACATGAGTCATCACAATCAGGCCACCCAAAGAAATTGCCTCCCAAGTTACAGAGGGAGGTTGTGTATCAGGGTGGCAAATGGAAGGTGGTCTGGATGAAATAAACACAGTGTTGCACACTGAGGTTGATTTTAATATGCTCATTTCATGTATTGACCTGGAAGGGCAGGGTCTATCTACAGCTTCTGCTTGAGAAAGAAGTGGGACAGGTTAGAAACTACAGGGTCAACAAAAATCATTGTAGTAATGGGCTTTGGAAATATTTTTGCTACTATGCTCAAGACTCTATAATAATCCAATTCTACCCTGTTGATAAGCATGTCCATTACTACCACCACCAATGAAGCCAGCAAGATAAAAGTCACAGCTCCATTTTCTTAGTAGCTGCCCCAGTGTCCAATGACTCTAATCTAGTCCACTACAATATTCAAACTGGATCTAGAACACAAGGTTTTAGGTTTCAGTCTCCCACACCATAACTGCCCTAATCAACTCTTAGCTAGAGTTTTTGTTTTGGTAACTTACTACCTTGCAATAATGGCAGCAGGGATGAACAAGCAAAGACAAGATTAAAAAAATAAAAGATAAGTTGCTGAAACTTCCCTGTGAGGCCAAACTTCAAGCCCAGTAATTTACCTCTCCACACTAACTAGTGGGCTACATCACCATGTAGAAAAATCAGGAGTGCCCAGATGCTCATGATGCAACAATACTCTGGGCCCACCTGATTTCAAGCCAGCCTTGGTGAAGCTTATACTCATTGCCAGTATCCCACATCAAGCACAAACCATCCAGCCACATGCAGTTGCAAGTTGGAAGTGTAGGGGAGCTTCATTCTCGATAGTGAATGGAAGCTGGTAGATAGATGGTC
>CAUYQG010157377.1:0-25753 GCA_963574415.1 Tarsius wallacei | reverse complement strand
CGCGCCTTGGGAGGCTGAGGTGAGTGGATTGCCTGAGCCTGCGGGTTCGAGACCCGCCTGGGCAAGCAAGACCTCATCTCTACAATAAATCAAAAAATCAGCCGGGCGTGGTAGCGCGCGCCTGTAATTCCGGCTACTCGGAAGGTTGAGGCGGAAGGATCGCCGGAGCCCAGCAGGTCGAGGCTGCGGTGGCCGGGAGCGGCCACTGCACTCCAGTCTGGGCGATCGAGTGGGACTCCAACTCAAAAAAAAAAAAAAATTTTGTTCATAGCTGGCTTACCTTCTCTTTTAACATACCAGGTGTTTTTAATCTGTATGTTAATTTACTTCAGGATACAATTTCTTAAAAGCAAAATTATATTATTCATTTAACTTGATGACACTGATAAAGATTTGTTGGAATAGTTTAGTAACTTGCTCTTTAAAACACCCTCTAAAAACTGCCCAAGGAATCAAGTCAGTATAAAATAGTTTATGCATGCAACCTATATACATATATAATCAAATGCACTGTAATTGATCACAATTTATTTTAAAGGCATAAAAACTGGTGACAGACTAGACAAATAGTTGAGTGTGACCATTAGGTCACTTAAGTAATACATAGAATCATCTTCTTTTTTTTTTTGAGTTGGAGTCTCACCCTGTCGCCCAGACTGGAGTGCAGTGACACACTCCCGGCCACCCCAGCCTCAACCTGCTGGGCTCCGGCGATCCTTCCACCTCAGCCTTCTGAATAGCCAGAATTACAGGCACGCGCTACCACGCCCGGCCGATTTTTGATTTATTGTAGAGATGACGTCTCGCCAAGTTGCCCAGGTGGGTCTCAAACCCTCGGGCTCAGGGAATCCACTCACCTCAGCCTCCCAAGGCGCGGGATTACAGGCTGAGCCACAGAGCCCGGCAGAATCATCTTCTTATGTGTTGTTTATGGTAATGCTGTGTCATCCTCTGAGCCAGAACTCGCTCTTATTACGAAAGTTCATTTTATTCCACTGAATTGGCGACCATTAAATGACGTTTCACAGACTTGATTTTGGTGTAAGAGTGAGGACTCTGAATGTGTGCTCATGACCTCATAGCAGCCTTCTGAAGTTGGCACAAGCAATCATAAAACAAATCTTAGACCTCATAAAGCAGGAGGGTTTCACAAATAAACAGCATACGGCAAAGTACTGTGGTCACTAAGCATTGCCGTGAGCATTATTGTTATTTTTTCCTTTTGTATTCTCACATTGATTTTTAAAAATAGTTTTATTATTTCTTATATAGTCCCTGTTAGCTCTGAAATTCCCAGAAAAAAATCACAGAATGCTCATATCAATAACAATGCTCATATTCCTGCTTTTCTTTAAGTGTAAAAAGACTGAAAATGTAATGTAAGTGTTAATGCTGTGACCATTGGCTTAATTTTCAACTGATACGACTCGTTGTATCCAAAGACCAGTGAAGCTTTTCTTATTTTCATATACATGACAATCTATAAGTCTTCAAGGTAACTTTCCATCTGTGGATGTCAGCTATTAAATTAATGGCAATTGACTGTTAAAAGGCAATCAACTAATATAGAAAACAAGAAGCCTAGAGTCCCTGTGACCTACAGAGGCCCCAGTATAAACCCACTGTTAAAACTTCCTTGTAAGTTGACGTTATTAGCATAAAATTGGAGACTTTCTTTAAAAGCTATCAGTTACTCTTTTTTTTCCTTCTTTCGGTACTGTTCCCTCTTCCCAGTTTTCTTCCAAAGAGTTTTATATTCTCTCCCCCGCAAACCCCGGTATACTCAGGAGCACAGTCCTCTGAGTCTTGAGGGCAGCACACACACGGCAGGGTGCAGCCTGGCCTGGAAGGAGAGAGCATCTCAGCACAGGGAAGGGGCAGGGTAGCACCGCAGCTGCCCGTGAGTGTACACACCAGCATCCCATCAACTCAGTCGGCTCAGCCGATAGCATCTTTCTGGGGGACTAGGCCTCTGTAATGACCACAAAATTCAAGAATATATATTGTTTGTAAGCCACTAATTAACTTATAAAGCCATCCATTTTTTTAAAAGTGTCTAGACTGAACATTGATTGAAAAACCCCATTTTATGTCAAAAAACAAGGTCCAAGTTACTTGAAAGTGCTTGTCAAATAAAGCCAAAAACAACAACAAACGAAAGAAATGAAGAGACCATATTCCTTGCTAACTTGCTAACTTCAAGTTTCAGCTACATGACTTGGGCATCAATATTAAAGTTAAAAGCACGACCAGGGCTTTGTTCTTGCATTGAAGATGCAATGCCGTAGCACGATAACCTGCAGGAATATCAAGTTGAGAAGGAAGCCAGTGGAATTCGGTGTTTACGTTAACTAGCTAACATAGCGCTCTGGAACAAATAAATAGGCCACTCGATGTTGGCTGTCAACTGGCAGTTTTAAAATCAAAAGCGAAACTGGAATGCTTTCACGGTTTCCTTCTCTTTTCGGTTGGACTCCACAGACAGGCACTAAGAGCAATTCAGGAGAGAATGGGGCCGTAAAACAGTAGGTATGTCTGTTGGTTTCTCAGATCAACATCCATCACAGGCAAGAACTCACCTCCCATTCAGCTTCGATGGCCTGCTTCAACTGCATGGTTGAGGCTCATTCCTCAGTACCAGGACACCTGGTCCAAACACATCTGTCCTTCCCCAGGTTTATAGAGGCCTAACAGATTGTGTGAGACCGAGTTTTATGGCAGCAATTACTTTCTTCTTGATTGTAAACAGCAGAACGTGTAAGAATAGTCACAGAAAATGGGTCCACACCACTCTGCCAACAACCGACTGGGCAGTGACCCCACTTTTGGCCTTTCAACTTGAGAGTAGTAAACAGCTATCGTGGAAGTGTTAAGGCTTGGTATTCCACAGTTACATCACAAGCTAATGGAGCAGCAACTTTCCAAATTAAAAATTCTGCATTCTGTTTGAGGTATTGCATGTTGTTTTATATTTCCTGTTAGTGAATGGCCGTCATCAATTTTAAGAGTGGACAACTAAACCATCCACACTGAAGTTAGAGTCTTGTGAAAAGTTACTCTCTCTAGCTTCAAATGAAGGAGAAAAACAAAATCATAAAATACAATTTCTGAAAAACCAGCATAAGTCAAATCATTATCACAAATGTCACTCCGAGAAAAAGGCAAGGATTTGCTGCTAAGGTCAAACAATCAATCCTATTTTTCCCAGTGCCAGTGTTATCTCTAAGGAGTGGAGGAGACATTCGCTCTTCGTTAGTATGAGAGCTCAATTAAGTCAACTAACGAGACAGATTGTACTTAACTGCTGATTTTAAAAGTAAAAAGAAAAAGAAAGAATGGAGAATATTCATTTACTATCCACGACAGACTGTCACTCATGAGTGAGGTTGAATAGCTCCATTCTTCTCATTAGGTCACCTCAACTTTAGAAGGCACATGGGGTGTTTGTCATTTCCTAGCTTCACTCGGTGCCCTTCCCAGAGCCAAGAGCTCATGCCCCCTTAAATCTCCCACCTCAATGCCTGCAGTGTATCTGTGACTGTGACTTCCAGTGGAAGGGATTTTCCGAAAGGAAGCATCATGCCGTATGCGTCTCCAATGCTGACAGCCCCTAGACCAGTGCTTCGAACTTAGTGAAGATTTAATGAATGGATGTTTGTTAAATACATCAAACTTGGCAATGTATGGTAAATAATATTGCCCCAAAATAAATAATACAAATCTGAAGTACTGTAGCATTATTCTCTAATCATGCAAATTTGCAGTGTTTGGTAAGTACTGAGCCTTGATCAAGGCAACCCAAGTACGGTTTTATAAGATATCATTCCAAAATTGTTGTCGACTTGTAAATCTATCCTCATTCTCCCACAAGTCATTTGAAGCATAATGAAAAGGCTTTCAATGGCAGGGAAGCTCAGAAACAGAAATACGTAAGACATTTCATTCTGTCTTTCTTCCTCTGTTAAAGAAACTATGTCTCAAAAAATCCATACAGTTAGCATACAACATTTGTGATATGTTTTTCCTGATTGAGAAATAATATTAATTTTATATTCTTTATTTACTCTTTCAGAGCTGTTTGCTTTAAATTGTTCTCTTTAAAAAAAATCTCCTCTGAAGCAAAAAGTACCAGCAAAGGCTACTCTCGTTCAATGACTGTGAAGATACGGTAGTTTATTTTTATTAGTTACACAAATTTGTCCAACATCTGCTTTGGAATTTTTGTTTAAACAGCATTAAATTTCAAATCAAGTATGCATGCTATTGGCAAAGATTCGCATGGAAATTTCACTTAGTAGTCAGTAAATATGGCTTTGTTTATTTACAAAATTATTGGAGGATAAATAAATTTACCATGTATACTTGTGGGTAAAAGTGAAGCAAGAAATTCCTGAAATAATTTAAAGACTGTAGTGCTTCAAACATGAGCTGAACATCTGTGATACAAACAGAACTTTTCTAAGTTCCATGGTGACTGAAAAAAATTGAAGGTACAATTATTCCCCTTAAAGCGATGAAGACCTAGCAGTAGCATAAAATATGAGTCTGTGAAGACCTGAACCCACTAGAAAGTCATGGCAGAATACGGTGGAAAGACAAATGTGTTCCCAAGGAAGAGCCAATGTTGGCCAGGTTGAACGAGAGAACTGTCTCCCGCAGTCTGAGATTTAATGCATTTGGATTGTTGTAGAGAGATGAATTCTTCATTTCACTGCTAAGAATGACATGAGCAAAGGTTCGGAGAAATAAATGGGCAATACGTCTGAGAAGAACCTTTCAAAAATTTCTCTAGCTTGAATACAGAAACAAAAATGGTCAAGGCAAGTGATGCATTTAGGAGGGGTAAATGAGTGAATGAAAAGTCTAAAATTCTAAGTCCAAATACGAAAATTGTCTCCCAGATAATAACTCGCATCTGATGAGTACTTTTAGAATAGATACGAATTTCTACAAACTCCGCCCATGTGTTCCCCAGGGGCTACAGAAATAAAAGTACCCTTGTGGGGTTCAGGAAACGTTGGCTTGATCAAGTGGGAGGATGGACTTTCCTCTAATTTTATGGGTAGAGCAGGTTACAGAGTTGGGGGAGAAACATACTCAATTCTGAAAGTATTGAGATGTTTATTGGGCATCTCGGTGGAAAGGCTGAGTTGAATGCATTAACTTGATACATCAGTGTGGATTTCAGTATTTATAGAGATATCTGTTTGAAAGTCATCTGTGAATTGGTAATATTTCATTTAAAATCTGGATGAAGTTGCCCAGGAAGTGAGTAGAGACGGAAAAAGATTTAAATGCCCAGTCCTGGGGCACCCTGGCAACATGTTGCCAAATTCTAAGAATTTTCTTTTATCCGGGCTCGGTGGCTCAGCCTGTCATCCCAGCACTTTGGGAGGCCGAGGCGAGTGGATGGCCTGAGCCCACGGGTTCCAGACCCGCCCAGGCAACTTGGCAAGACCTCATCTCTACAATAAATAAAAAATTCGCCGGGTGTGGTAGCGCGCGCCTGTAGTTCTGACTCCTTGAAAGGCTGAGGCGGAAGGATCGCCGGAGCCCAGCAGTTCGAGGCTGGGGTGGCCGGGAGCGTGCCACTGCCCTCCAGTCTGGGTGACAGAGTGAGACTCCAACCCCCGCAAAAAAGAATCAACTTTTGCTTTTATCTTAGGAAACCTCCCAGGAACACTTCTACCCAATAGTTCATACCCTCCTCTCTCTTAAAACACTCCTTTTCTTTTATAATTTTGAAAACTCGTTTGTCTGATTTTCCTTCTTTTTCACAGTCATTTCTTAATTGGCTTCAAATCTGGTGCTTAAATATTAGTGGCCCATAGTGCATAGTTTTTCTTTGCCCCTCTCTCTCTCTCTCTCTCTCTCTCTCTCTCTCTCTCTCTCTCTCTCACACACACACACACACACACACACACACACACACACACACAGTCTGCAGGTGACTCCCTAGTCTCACTGATCCACTGTCAACAAATGCTTATTGAATCATTTAATATGTACCAGCAACTCTTCTAAGATCTGAATATTTCAGTAAACACAAAACAAAACCCCATCTCTAAAGAAGCTTATTCTAGCAGAGAAGAAAGACAACAAAGAATACAAATAAAATATTCAGTATAGTAGATGGTGATAAGCCCAACTGAGAAAAAACATGGACAGAGAAGGAGTTATGAAATCTCAAGACTTATAATGATTAAATGGATCAAATATATGAAAATCAATGATATATAAAAAACCATCTCTCTGATTAATTTCAGAGATTAGGGCAATAAATTATTAGCAAAATTGATCAACACAGGCAAAAGTCAATCATTAATCTTGCCTTTCATTTATAAACTATATTTCAGGAAAACCAGATTCATGGTGAAGAATATATTCTTTTTAGAAAAATTCTAACTTAGAAATCTCAAAGAGATGATCTAATCAGAAAATCATTATTTTGCAGCAAAGAATGAAATAATTCATCCGAGAAAGAATCATAACGCTAAAGTGATTCGGTGAAAGATTGAGAATTTAATAATGGTTATTCAAGTGAACAACACCTGGAAATAAAAAGATTGATTTAACATCATTACACATCTCCTGATGTCATAGAATAAAAAGTACTCAGAATAACCTATGAAGTATTCTTGCCAACAGAACTAAACCTTGAATTTAGTCAAGTCACTAGAAATAAAATGCAATTTACAGAAAATACCACAGGCAGACATCAAGGACACTACAAGCATACCCTCGCGTAAATCAGCATGGTGGGCCTTCGTCTTGGTTTGGAACTTGATAAAGAAAACCAATCGTAAAAAGATATTTTGCAGAAAATAGGTGACTTTGACTATTTCCTGGGCATTGCATTCATCTAGGGAATTATGAAGTTTGTTAGATGTGATAACTTACTCTGGTAATTATTATTATTTTAGAGAGGATCCATCATCCTGGTAAACAGTAGTTAACCCATCTTTGCCATCTTACTTCTTCTAAATTCCAAGGTATTGAAATTGAAATATTTTAAAGAAAATAGCAGATATCGCAGATTAATTATTTGCAAAGAATTCTATGCATGTCTCTAAGACAGAAGACATTTTTGTTGTTGTCGGCATTGTTGTGAATAGTTAGATGAAGAGTAGAATTTCAACACGTTTTTCCTTCACACCGCTGTCACTTTATAGACGGATCCCTGAACTCACGGTCTCCTGCATACAGGTGTGGGGTTGGCCTGAAGGACAGCACTGAGTCCAGTGCTAGTGACAGCCTCTAACATGGCTTCTGACGTGGCCTTTCATAATCTTCACCTCCCAGAATTTGTGTCTTTGTGCAGTACCCTCCCTTTGAGTGCGGACTGGATTTAATAGCTTGTTTTCAATTAGTAGAATACGCAGAAGTGATGAGATGCCACTTCTGAGGTTGGATTAGAGATGGCTGTGGCTTTCCTCTTGGATGCTGTGACTGCCTGTCACCCTCTCAGACCACTTGCTTCTGGAGAAAGTCACTGTGCAGACATGAATCAGCCCTGCAGAGAGGTTCATGTGAGTAAGTGCGGAGGGAGAGCCTCGGTGGCCTGCCAAACACCATGTGGGTGAGTTCAGAAGCAGATCCTCACGCAGGGGAAGCCGCCATGACAGCACCCAACCAAGAGCTCGATGCACTTTGTGAAACACCCTGAGTCAGAGCCCCCCAGCCTTGTTCTTCTGAACGTCCTCACTCATGGAAACGCTGAGATGACGAACGCCTAACACCTTCAAATATTAAGCCTGGGGTGTTTCATTATGCAGCTGTAGATAACTCATACAATTAGAATAAGAATAGAGAATTAGAAACCTCCAGAAAAAAATGCATCATAGACAAAAGGGTTTGCTGGTTTTTTCCCTCTCTCTTCTTAGGCTCTGCATGTTACTAACCCCACCACTGACAGATGTCTTCTTGCGGGACTCAAATCACACCCGTGTGATTGCCCTAGGCTTCACCTGTATTTCAATTTATTTTCTATTTATTTTTAAAATGTGGAGTACAATTCAGGATTAGGTATACAAGTGGGCATCGTACAGGTAAAGTTGGGGACTCCTTTTGGTCCCCACTTTGCCTGCTTTGAGATCAGGTGCCTTTTTTGAGGTTGTACCCCCACACTCTACTCTCCCGAGCAGTATCCTGCTACTGCCAATCCCTTTTTCATAGTATTATGGTAAATGTTCAGGGTCTGCTTATGAGTGAGATCATTCAACTGCATTTCTCTTGCCTTATCCCTTTCTTTTTTTTTTTCAACTTTCATTTTCTCACACCACCTACTTGCTTTGACTCAGACTTTTACGGTACTGGGTCACTTAAAAATTGATCATGCAAGCTGTTCTAGCTATTGGGAAAAACCTTACGTTAATTATTGCAATAACATGAAAACTTCCTGCCTATATGGATGAGCAATCTGAATACCTGACATCAGGATAATAAATAGAGAATAAATCATCCCATAGTATTGGGTCAGGCAAGTCATCTTCTTTTTGAAAAGAAAGAGGAGATCACTTACTTGAGGTATTTGGAAAAAAGATAGAGAAAATTAATAGATTTTTGTCTATAGGTTTTTTGTGAGCTCTGGTCCAAAGCTAGCAAATGAAGATTGCTCAGTCTTAAAGTTAGGCCAAAATGTTAAGAAAGAAAACAACATAGCGCTATTTACGTTCTAGTTCATACTTCAGAATCTGGACACGTGCGCCTACATGAAGTGTGTGTTTTAAAACGGCTTCCCAACAGTGCAGTGGAATATTTTAAACTCCATTGTTTAAAATAAACCTGGAGTCGTAGTTAGGCAACATCAAATTGAATGATAAGTTTATCTTGAGGAAAAGCGGCACCAGAGGGTCAACTCAGAGCCCAGAGGGACAAGGGCCAGACCTACTGCGTCCTCTGGGTCACCGTCAAGACTGCCTGGAGTTTCACGCCCCACGGACTCTCTTAACACAGCACACATCCTTAACTCACTTAGTCCTTATGGAACCATGAGAGGCAGATGCTGCCACCAACCCCATTTCGCTCGATGACGGTGAGACACAGAGAGACTAAGCAACTCATCCACGGGGGTGGAGGTGGAGGTGGCTGCAGAGTTCAAGTTCCCGGTTCCTACACTTGAGCGCCACCATTTAAAGAAGTTCTGGGCTTGTCTGAGACCACGAAGGGCGGGTCTGAGCCAAGACGATCATATCACAGCAATGGCTCTAACAACTCGCCTGTCAGAGAATCTTTCCTCTATGCGAAGAAACACAGAAATATAAGAAATATTTGTGCACGCTTAATTTGTTTTTAGGAGGCTTGTTGCTAAAAATAGTTATTGAACCATAACTCTTTATATAATATCATACGCGGGATCAGAAAGAGTAAGCACAAATTAATAAGGGATAATCAGCGTTTAATTTTTAAATTAGCATCTTGATTGTCCTTTAAGAAAGACCAATCCATTTTTTATTTCTAAGCAATAATCGTCTCTAGATTTTGCTTGTTAATCAAGTAAAGATTTTGTTACTGATCATGACCATTAATACAATATTCATGTTTCTAATTCAAAATACCATTATTAAAATTTTGTTTGTCTTTGCAACAATTTATTAAAACTTAATTGTATAACAAAGTCTAGGTTATTATAAAATAAAGAATGTAAATAGCATGTCTTTTTTTTCTGAACTACCTTCATCAGTAAACTTTTTTGTTGTTGTTTTTAGTAGAGTATTTGCAGTACTTATGAAAAGGATAACAATGAATGCTAGAAAAATGTGTTCCACTGTTTGAATGTGATATCATGTTATTCTGAAGAATTCTGTAACTCATTCTTGAGGGAGTACAAAATTAATTTATTTTTAACAAAATATTAGTGCATTGCTGAGCCAGTGTTGCTTATTTTTCTTTTACTTCCATAATTCAAAAAATCATTAATAAGAAGGGAATATTTCGCACCACAATGCATGAAGGCTGCCATTTCTGTTAATTGATGAGTAAAAACCAAAATATTAACATATTGCAAACCAAGTTCAAAGGAAATTAGAGAACAGGGTGTGATTCTTGGAGAGTTTCTCAATGATATACTGGATGAATGCTGATAATCACAGAGGGCCCTCCAGTACCGTCGATTTCTTATTTGCAAAGGACCGAGAAATACTTTTCTCTGGGTCAATGTGACCTTGTAATATCTTTCTGAGTTAACCTGGACGATTTCTGTCTTGCATTGATAGCGGAAACCTGGCCACTTCAGATTCTGCAAATGGGCCTGACGTCCCTGAGCTCCAGAGATACAAGCAGCAGTAGCAAAGAGGTTCTGCTTTTAATGTAAATAAATAAGTGATTTGGTTTTCTTAAAATCTCTTAAGTGATTATTTGAGCATTTTATGTTTTCTTATCACAATGTCGTCCTTGAGAAACACTAGGCGAATGCAAAAAGAGGTACTCAATGGATGGGGCCTGTTTTAAATGTGCAAAACGACACAGGCATACCCCTCAGACATCTCCAGCTTGATGGGGTGCGTCATGACCTCACCCATCTACAGCTGATGTTACCCCTTCCTTTCCATCTCAAATAACTTTCTTCCACCACTTCATGGTAACTTGAAATCTGCAACCCCTCTGATGACCCACTTCTACAAGAAAACTTCAGGGTTTTATCAATGTAAATTTATATTTATTCGAGTGTCCATGTATTTCTTAAGGATTTCGCAAGGGTATAATTTTGCTGCCATTTTTGTTCAGCTCCTATCTTTTTTTAGGAGCCGCTGACAAAGTTTTGGAGTGTCGTGTCCTAATTTTATATTTTTTGGTAAGCCTTGCGGTTTTACTGCAGTATTTCGCAAAGTATGAGACTGAGAAAAATGTATATATCATGTTACAGCAGAATTTACTGTACTGTGTTTAGAAAAAGTTCAATTAAAAAGTTTTCTTCAAAAGACTTTTTCTACTAAAGCCATGTTCCCAACAAAAAGTTTATTGTTCCCAACAGAAAAAAGTTGATTTCCATTTTCCTCATAGAAAACGGTCTCACAAAACCATTGTTACCTTCCTTCAGTGCCCTGTAGAGACTAGTTGTTGCTAAAAAAAATTGACAACTTCAATAGAGTTGTGAAAAAGGAGGATTTAAAATTTTGTCTTTTGTTAAAATATATTTATTTTGCTAATCCTGGCACACCACTGTTTATGTCAATTCTTGCAAAAATACTTCTTGTTTTAACGATTCACATGACATTTGCTTTCAGTAAATCTATGACATTTGAACATTTAGAGCCATTTCTGGAAGAATAAAGTAAAAGATGAACAGATGCTATCTGGTACTACGGAACTAAATGATCAGTGTGAGAGAGATCCTATTGAGAGCACTGGGTGACAAACTGGAGGCCAGTCGGGCGAGAGGATGGCTTGAGCCCAGGAGTTCTGCAGGAGACTGGGCAACATAGTGAGACCCCATCTCTGTTTTAAAATATATAATAAAAAAGGAAAAAAGAGAAATTGCCAACTCCATACGTTTAGCACTTGGCAATATTAATAACTGCAGTAACATGTTTATATTATGTAAAGATTGGAAAATATAAAAATGTTTAATGTAGTCTCAATGAAGACAGTCACATTTTTTTTTAATCACTGAAGCACTTCAAATGCCTAGAAAAGTATCTGGCACAGAGCCAACACTCAATAAATCATGTTTGGACAGTTTCAAAAACAGTAATTTATGATAGTGAGTGACCCACCATAGAGTAAAATCTACCTTTAGAGAGAACATGTATTTGTAGAATTGCTTTACCTCCACCCCAGGTTTGTTAAATTTGGTGATGATTGAAGCTGTATTTTTCTACTTTTCTCATCAAGAAATGTTGTCCTGCATCTAGTCTCTTGATAGGTTGAAAGTCATAATTTTGACTATGATTCTAAGCTAACAATAGCATAATGGTGAAGTCCTGGGGAAACCATTACAGAGTCATAGAAGGTCCTGGCATGAACCAAAACTCTGCCACAGACTCTTTTTTGATAATAGGTAAATAAGTGACGACACCTAGGTGAGCTCCAGCGTCTTCCAAAAACTAAAAAACAAGCCCGCCAGGATATGGGATGGGTGAAATGAGAAGAGGGTTTCTGTCATCTGAAGGACATCTAATAAAGGTTAATCGACAGTTGCTTGATGACTTCCCCCTCTTTTTTTTCCGAAAGCAAGATTTATTGAGAGGACAGAAAAGTTCCCACAGTGGGAGGGGACCTGAGGGGGTTGCCCTCCCCCTCAATTTTTAAATTTTTTTTGTATAAGTCCCAGCTTTTTATATTAAAGCAGTGAATGAATAAACTGATTTATATTTATATAAATAAATTACATTTCATTGTTAAATTCAGTTTTATACCAATCGTCTGTTGTGTTATATCTGAGTTTTTAGGTAAATATTCCAGTTTTAAAACTACAGGAAAATCCAGGTTATTAACCGTATAATATTTTATATCTTACTCTATTCTGAAATTGTCTGACATACAAAATCTGATTTTATAGCACATAATTGTTATACAGTTTGATAAAATGGGACAAAAATCTTAGGGCTGAACGCAATGTCTGCTGGTGGACTGTTGCCTCTAACAGCAACATAACTCACTTCTGATTCCATAAAGCATATCAAATATTATGTGGGGATTTTATGCTCCTATGAACTCTTGAACCCACTGAGTTAATAAGACTGGAATTCCAACGAGGTGGTGACCTGCTCAATTTAAATATGTCTACAAAGTCTTTTCTCATATGGCCGCCTTCCCTCCGGGGTGACGCATGGTGTTGCTTACCCTCAAATAAAAATCGAGTCTTTTATTAGGCTACATTAGGGTCTTATGGTACCAATAGGCTTAATTTAAGGAATAAAAATAAGCTTCACGTTTGATCATAATATATGAATATATGTATATGTACACACACAAACACACATATATATACACTCATGTACATACAGACACACCTTAAATTCATGGCTTTGAAATCCTCGAATTGACAGAAATATTCACGTTTTTAAATTCCTACAACCTTTAAACCCACGCTACAAGACTTCCTTAATATGAACACTGAACGAAACATCTAGCTGGTCACTAAAAACAAGTCCTGTGTTCTTTAACGATGGACTAGTAGATCCATGATACACTCTTCTCTTGTTTCTCTTTTCAAAGATTCCAGAGTTTGTGAAGAGAGACAGACGGAGTGCCAAGACAGCCCAATCTGCTTGTAACGTGTAGAGCAAGCCAGAGAAAGTCAGTGTCCACAGGCCAAACCCTGTCGACAGAACTCACTTGGTCAGTCACCTCAGATATCATGCCTCCATTCCTCTGTGGAGTAAAGTCATGGCGAGACCTATGGAGGATTCAGCGTGAGCAGGCTCCGAGGAGAGGCAACATTTTCCTCGCCTCCGTGGCCCTGGCTCCCCTTGCATCTTCACGGCCTGGCTCTGGTCGACTTTTGCCCCAGGTCCACAGCTTCCTTACAGGCCTCATTTCCCTTTGTTTCTCTTTTTGATGGTCACATCCATCCTATTCTAAGTGTTAGTCCAGCTTCTGTGATTCTATGGAATAAAAAATAAATCATGGGATGAGTCACAGAAAGGGTAGCAGAGAGGAGAAAGCAGGAGGTACTGTCAAGCGAGAACCCCCAAACCCCTGCAGACCAGTAGCCGTCGGTGGCCTGTTAGGAACCTGGCCACACAGCAGAAGGTGTGTGGCGGGAAAGTGGAGTTCCATCATCTGTCAGATCAGCTGTGGCATTAGATTCTCACAGGAGCCCAACCCGGCTGTGAGCTGCACGTGAGGGATCTAGATGACTCCCTCCTTAAGAGAGCCCAATGCCTGATGATTCCCACCTCCCCATCCTTGCTACCCCGTCTGTGGAAAAATCTCCTTCCACAAACCCCGTCCTGGATGCCAAAATGGTCGGGGACCGCTGCCATAAAGTATAAGCAAAGGAAAAAAGTTTGAGTGGAGACTTTAGATTTTAAGTTGCCCGTGAAATAGGAGAGATGATGGCAGGCCTTCTTGCCTAGTCCTGGTCAAAGAAGGGCATGTGTAGGACGTGGGATTGTGAACGCAAGCTAGGGTTTGCGTAACAGGCGTCCTGCTCTGAATGCACGCAAGGAAACCCCAAAGGTCTTTCCTAAGTTTCCCACACTCCAGGGCTGGAGTAGGACTTGAACAAGTGTCATGGGGACCTGCCACATAACGACACTTTTCTAGTGCTGAGAATAAAGAAGTAGACGAATCAAATCTCTGCCTTCGAGGGGCTCATAAAACGTGTTTCTTTATGTTGGAAAACATGGACATTTAAAACCTCAGCAGAATCTTCCGTCTCTTCAAACTGACTGTAGAAGTATAGGCAGTTCTACTGCGATGGACTAGTAGAACTGTGAACATTTAGCAAACATGGTAGACTAAAAGACTCACAGACAAAGCCAAGGTCGGGCTCAGGGAGACAAAAAGAGGCACCTTGTCAGATTCCTGTCTGGATTGGTTTCAAGAAAACAAAAAAAGCCAATTCGCAGAGTGTTCTTTCCCTATGGAATGATCTGCCGGACAAAGACTCTCTGATCTACAAGTCCATGTAAACCTTTCTTTCCTCCAGGAAATTTATTTCCATTACTTTAGGGTCAAAAGAGCATATTCTTGTCTCTAAGACCCAAGTTACTTCATTTCTCGGCTCTATTAACGCTTCCAACTTCCTTTTGCCGCACAATTACAGTGGGTCATAGATGGTGTGCTTGTTCTTCTTGGTTTTTTAAACCATAAATATCTGGTCAAGGTCAAGACTGAATGTATTTGTTCTATAAACATCTAATGTGCTGAGAGTATTCCATAAAACAGATTTACACAGTCCATAAATTTGTCTTTATACTAATTACCAGGCTACAGAGTGTCAATTCACTATGGAATTAGATTTTATTCAATTTCTGGCAAATTGAAAAATGTTCATAACTAATAGAAAATAATGTAAATGTGAAGCATAATGACAAGAAGGTAGTCACTAGGTCCAGCCCACAAGAATTCGAGGAAGAGACTAAACCGAGCATGAATAATGCCAGTGGTTGAGACAGTGGAAAGCTGTGTTGAAGCTGATTATCACAGTCATTTAACAAAAAGAATGTTAATTGCAAAGAGTAATGCATTTATCCGAGTGTGGGGTTGGACAGAGTTTTGTATACATGTTTCTATGAAACCATTTTAAGATTATATCTGAGAATCCTATTATTTTAAAAAAATTTGCTATATTTCTGGGTTCTTGACGTTTTTTGCAAGAAGTTTCATAAGACAGAAAATATTTTTATTTCATAAACATTTATGTTATCTGAATATAGGAGTAGGAAGCTACATGAAAATGGACACCAAATTGAAATAAATAAGTCAACCCTCTTTCCCAAGTAAACTCGATCAAGAAAAAAAATACTAGCCGGGGTTCAAAATAGCACAAGTACATGACGTCTGGCCCTGTCTTCATCTGCTTTTTCAGTGCTGCGACAGTCTTTTGCCACAAAGTCTTCCCGAGCCTTTCTAGAAGTTCTGCTGTGAGCTACAAACCCGCCTTCTTCACCATCACGGGCCTCCTCCGTTCTTTTCACCTCTCTGATTTCTGATACTGTGCCCAGGCGAAAGCCACACTTCCGCCTCAAAGCTGCTGCCACGCCTCTTCATGCCCGTTCGCGTGCCAAGGAAGCTGGTGGGGAACCCTGGGAAGACACTGGCATCTCTCCCAAAAGGTCCTCTCCCGTTGCCATTCTGGCACCAGCTGCCCAGGCAGAAGACACCTTGCACCCTTTGCGTCCCATGGACATGTGAGTTTCATTGCTTTTTAAACACTGACCATACGTTTTTTGCCACTCACTTCACTAGCATTCGGGCATGAGTCTCTAGGGACCAGACCAGCGGGTGATCTGAAGTAAAGATGCTGCACTGTTCTCACAATATCCTTTCCTGCAGACATCGACCCCCAAACACCTTTGGCTCCATGATTCTCTCTTCCCTTCTTTTAAAAGGGTCCCACACTTTTGCGCCCAAGAACCCTAGCTGAGCTACCCACCAATTCTCCGGACTTCCCCAGGCACGCCTGCAATCTACGAGAAACACAGCTGAGGTTCAAACCAGGAGATCTCTTAATGATTGTAGAGACTTGACATCACTCTTGTAAACAAATATTGTTCTTTCCATACAATTACTGAAATCAATTAGTTAATATTAATTTCATATGGGTTCTTGGCTAGATGTGCATTGCAATATACTTAACACTGTTTAAATGTAAATAATGCTCACCTGTTTGGGATATCAAATGGGACGATGAGTGTCTAGATATTGACGGCTGGGTGCCATGGGTCTATGAGTAATACAGAGATTTTATATTATCATCCTGCAAGACCAATAATACCATAGATTCCATCACCCCAGGTCCAGAAGATATTTCATGCTTATATGCTGTTCTGCCCATTAGAAAATCTCACACTAATATCCTTAATGGAATTCCTGAATAGGGTTATTAAAAGCGTGAAGATCACGCTTGTGTACTTTACTTAAAATATTAGTGCACAAAACAAAATAAAATTATGAATTGGGTGTTTCTGTAAAATAATGACTACATATTTATGGCACCATTATAGCCTGCATCGCAGAAAACAGGGCCCTGGACAGTAATCTCAAAACATGGCAATAGGAGTTGGAGAGATAAATCGAAGACAGAGTGGAGTCCTGAAAGTTAAATTAATGTGGAAGCTGAGAATCCTCTGCTTTAAACTCCAAATAATGAGCATTAAAAAATGAGCCGATTATTGCTATAACAAATTCTTTTGCATAAGTAAGCGAGCATATCTCCAGGCAAGGGCTTTGCTGATAATTAGGGCTTATTAGGGAGCGGTTGGCTTTTATCCTGTGCTATCTACTCCGTGGAGCAATGATCCTTTTCATTTCACACCATTTCTCATGTCACACTTATCCACCTGCCCTCACTGCCCTCTCCTACCCCAGAGACACAAAAGGCTTTGCGTGTAAAAGATTGACTAGGAATTCAGAAACTTAAAAGCTCCGAGTTAGGACCGGTGGAAGCCAGGCAGCGCCTGATACACCTTCTCACCGCCTCCCGTCCAAATGCCAGAAAAACGCATTAAAAGGAAGGAAGCTCAAGATAGTTTTGAACACAAGACGGATGCCTTTCTTGGGGAGCCTTCATTAACTGACTTAACCCAAGTGAAGGTTCTTTTAAAAAGGGGCAGAAACAAGAAGCAAAACATAAACACACACTCTGAGTTTGGGTGGGAGGCTGAGGTGAGGGCTGGGAGGCAAACACCCGGTTTTATGAAGGCAGCCTCTCTTTATTCTACCCAAACTGCAGGCTTTCCAAAGCCAAGCAGGAACCCGGCTCTGAGGCCCCTCTGTGTCCCAATCCTAACGTATTTTATGCGCCCTAGAATGGTGGCCTATGGCACATCTTGACAATATTGCCATATTACGACTAACAGACATCTGCTGACTTCCAATGGACAGGATCTGTGACTACGAAGGTAACTGAAATTGAATCCTTTTCTTAACGTAATGTAGAATTCTGTGTTAACTTCTCAACTAGGAATGCGTGCTTTCCTTGTTATTCATAAAGTAAATACGAGATACTTCTCTAGGCTTCACACCACCTGGCCCTGCTAAATCTCAGTTTTGTCTCTTTATTCCTCAATAGTGCCGTAAACATTCCAGAAAAACATGATCTAAAAATGTAACGTGACCTGTTTACTAGCAACTGAACATCAGTGCTGGCTGAGGAAGGTAATTAAATAAATTGATATGTTTTATTAACTTAAGAATCTTTTTTTTTAATGCTTCTCTTTATTTTCACAGTTGACCTCACTCTAGAGAACATGTTTCTCTTTCCTGGATGCAAATGTGTGAGTTTGTGTGTGTCTACATGTATGAGACAGACGGAAGCTTTGACCCTGTGTACGCTAGCTGTAATGCTGACCCCACTGCCCCTTACGGTTTGCCAGAGCCACTGTGGAGAGAGGACAGTGGCTGTGATCAACTGCATGGTTTTGAGTGCCATAAACTCAAACAGTTACACAAAAATCCCTATTTTTTTCCCCACAGGTGTGTCCACTTAATACCATCTGTCACTAAATTAAGACCCAGCAAAATGGGTGCTGTGGTTGTATATTCACACAAATCTACCCAATGTTACCAGTCTTCAAATGATTGCCACGAGGCCATGCTAAAACTCTGAAATACAAATACAAAGGGATGAAAAAGAAATTTAACTAACATCTGAAAAAGGGGGAAAAAACACTAAAAGAGTACTTTGAGAAAAATTTCATCTTCTAGATTATTATCAATTTCCCATAAGCTATTCTTTAAAAGTTAACATTTTTCTCCTATTTTAAAATCAGTGAACATTTTATCTTCTCTTGCTGGAACTCTCAGTTCTTGCTTACTCTGAACTTAATTTGCCATTCTAGTGTTTATAGGGCTTGTAAAATATAATTTTCATACTTAGATATCAACCATACTTGTAATTGAACTGTAAAAAACGAAGCTTTTATATCATCAAATACATTAAATGTCTATGGAAGAGAGGGCCTCTAGTCATGACTAGATCTTTGTTTTGCCTCTTGCTTTTAAAGGAGAAATAAAGAAATTACGTTTTGGTTATATTCCCCTTACCATAAAAAAAATTTTAGGATAAGAGAAACTGAAAGACATTTTAAGGACTGAATTATCAGCAATGCACAGCTGTGACCTAGCTACTGGGCACATCA
The DNA here is from genome assembly GCA_963574415.1 of Tarsius wallacei. NCBI lineage: Eukaryota > Metazoa > Chordata > Mammalia > Primates > Tarsiidae > Tarsius > Tarsius wallacei. The sequence goes on along the minus strand of CAUYQG010157377.1, from coordinate 7,001 downwards.
CAGCCATGAAGGGTAGCCCACACCTGTGCACTCAGATATTCACTAATGCTGGGAGAAGCCTAAGGCCTGGGGTTTTGAACAAATGTGTAAATTCTGTAATTATCTGCTATTCCTTTTTTTTGAACATCTGGAGTCACTAAAAAGTCATCTGAGCTCAAAGATAATGACAGAGACATCAGTCAGGGGAGCTGAGAAACTACTGAGTGAAGTAACAAGTCCAGAAACCATCTCAGTATTACAGCCAATGGTGATTAGTCTCTTGATCACTGGGTCTCACCAGACAGATTAAACAAAAAGAATTAGAATTGTCTAGGGGAATAGATTACTGTGGTCATTGGAACATCATTTGCAGGGAGGGTATGGTGGAAGCTGAATTACACAGAGGACGTTGTGTGGTAGACACGGAACCAGATGAGGTGGAATGAGCGGCATGACTCAGTGACTCCAGCCTCTCGCCTGATGTGTTCCTTCCACTACGGTCCTATGGCTGCTGCATGGAATTAATGATAACTAGAGGATGTACTGATGCAGCTCCCGTAGATAGAATGGGCCAAACACCTGCTCTCTGATTCTGTTGCCAAGTGAGGTACAGTGTGATGTTCCACAGGTTATTTGACCCAAACAGAAAAGAATTTCAGAGTGGATCCACGTACGATTTCAAGACAGAATTTATGAGAGAGAGACAGAGAGAGAAGGAGACATGCCCAATAGGCTTGGCCATCTGAAGAGAAAGACCGCACATTTTGCTTTTGACAAGAATCTCGACATAACTTTACAGTCATTATTATGCCAACAGTGAATTAAAGGGTGGACTGAAGGTATCTGGCCCCAAGTTTTGATGACCATCTCTCAAGCTTTGATGAGTTAAGGGACATGCATTTGCTTTGGACAGGAAACTTGACAGACTTTTACCATGATTATTATGCTAACCGTGAGCTAAAAGGTGGGCTGATGAACCGTGAGCTAAAAGGTGGGCTTTCCTGAATGCACATTTGCTTTTGACAGAAAATTTGATAGACTTCTATGACGATTATTGTGTTCACCATGAACTGAAAGGGTGAGCTGCACTGGTAGGTCCATATTCCAGCACACAGGGTGGTCGGATCTAGTGTGCCAATAAGAAAATGGTCTGAGCTCTTACCCTATTTTAAAACTACCTACAGGAAATGTATCCATCTATGTCTAACCTATCCTGAATAACCTGCCTCAATTCTATCCCACGCTGACCATTCTTCTATTTAGATAAGCTAATCACATGTGTGCGTCAGATTTGTGCATCTTGCTTCTTACATGCAGCTGTTTGCTGTTGTTTTAATTAGAACGACTGGATTATTTAACTTCGCCTACTAAGTGTTTACTAGTTTTCTCTCTGTGCTGGAGGGTGCGTCAGTAGTCCTGTTGTCCACCCAAAATAAAAGGACTTGGATGCTGTATTTGCTTTTGAAGACACATCTTCTTCTCCTCCTGAGGGAAAGCTGCTGCTCTCATTGTGTTCAAATCCAATCCTTTTGCCTTTCTGCCAGATCGTATGGTGTCTGGTCTGCTCGTGAATTTTGCTTTCACGTTTACTTTTTTTCTTTTGTCTTATTGCTCACCCCTTCCCTCTATACTGGTCATTTTCTTCTATATACAATTTAGTTCAGCTCTCTTAAACTTAAAAAAAAAGGAAAAAAACTCCCCCCAAGTCTTGGACTCCTGTCCACATAGAAAACTCTCTCTGGACCAAAAGAGAGGTATCTGCCTCTACTTACCTCGTAATCCAACTTCAAATTTAATCCCACCCCATAGAAAACGTTCTTTCTAAGGTCACCTGTAGGCTCCTAATTGCAAAATTCAGTAGTGCCTTTCTCCTTTTGTGGCTCAGTTCCATAGTCACCACTCCTTTCTTGGTCTCCTTTCGCTTTAAATGCACCCATTTCTCAAATTTAATCCAAGCACGGTTCCATGTGTCTCCTCTGTGGCTTCCCCTAATTTTCACACTTCCTTGGAGTTTCATCTTTGTCCTTCTCTCATGCTTCTTATCTTCTCTGCGCCGTCGGATTTATTGTCACGACTTCAGCTACCAGCTCTCCTGACAGCCGAGACATTATCTCCCCCTAAGCTCCAAATCTATAAGTTTGACAACCTCTGTCTCCCCCTAAGCTCCAAATCTACTTGACAACCTCTTGACATCCCACCAGGTGAGCAATTTATACCAAACCTTACAAAACGAAGCTCCTTTTTTCCTTCAAGCCTCCCTCTTGTGTAATATACCCGGTTTCAGCGAAAAGACGTTGCCATTTAACAAGTCATCCAAACAAAAAGTCTACAAGTGGCCGGGCTCGGTGGCTCGGCCTGTCATCCCAGTGCTTTGGGAGGCCGAGGTGAGTGGATTGCCTGAGCCGCGGGTTCAAGACCCGCCTGGGCAACTTGGCGAGACCTCATCTCTACAATAAAAAAAAATCAAAAATCAGCCAGGCGTGGTAGTGCACGCCTGAGCTCCAGCTCCTTGGAAGGCTAAGGCAGAAGGATGGCCAGAGCCCAGCAGGTCGAGGCTGCAGTAACTGGGAGCGGCCACTGCACTCCAATCTGGGTGAGAGAGTGAGACTCCAACTCAAAAAAAACAAAAAACAAAAAACAAAAAAAACAAAAAGTCTACAAGTAACCTCCCCACCTTTCCTCCTGTATCCAATGAATTATATTCATCTCTTTGATAAAGATACAGACTTTGATGAGGATACCTTTAATCGGTTCCTTTCCTCAACTCTCACTGTTGCTTCTGAAGTGCCGGCCTACCACGTCTCACCTGGCCTGAGTGGTATTCACCTATAACAGGAAAAAGAAAAATTGGCACAAGTGTTAAGGAAAAGAAAGCAACACATTTTAAAGTGCAACTGGAGATAATAAAGAAGCATGACCTCAGCACCTAAAACCCTTCACGGTGTTTAGGAAGCTGATTTGCCACTGTTTTGATCACTGGAGCTTTTCACTGACATCAGAGAAAAGAAATACATTCTAATTAGATCATTCACCTTTCTGTTATTTAGAGTAATTCCCATTTGCCCATTTGACTACAATTTAAGGCTTTTTCACCGTCGCTAGCTCTTTGGTGTGGAGTATTAAACGTCAGCCTCTAATAGCTTTTCCGAGTCCTTGTGAGCCGCTATGAAGGGTTCAGAGCCTTTGTCTTGCCTCACTCTCTCATTTTTTTCTTCTTTTATGTCTCAAGACTTGTGTATCTTCCAAGGTATTTTCACTATACTTTGCAAGGGCAGAAATTAGTTTTTGTAATTTTTAAGATTTAGAATCCATTTATCCACAAGATCCAATCCGTATGCTCTGCTCCAAATCATTAGTGTGTAGAATATAGTGATATCCACAGGAGAAATCTTTTAAATGTTTAAAAGATGTCTTTTAGGCATTGCATATGCATACTTACTCTTACTGTGTGGCCAGTCTCCTGGAAAAGATGCTGGTAAACCTTGAAAGAACAAAGTACTTGTCATCTGAAAGGTTTTTTTTTTTTCCCTGCGTGTGAAGTTGTTTCACAGAATGGACCTCTCCGAAGGACTTTACAAGTTGACAATTGCACAGGGTAATAGAGGCCCTTTGTCCCTAGTCCATGCTGGAAGCTCTGTCCTTTGGGCAGATGACACCACAGCCCCGGGGTCAGTCTGTGGCACAGACAGAATTCTTCTTCAGCTGAGAGCAACAGACCTTCTGGGTGAGATCAGTCTTGTGTGTGTTCAGGGGACGTGCTAAACCACCTTTACAGCGGTCACAGCCTCACACTATCACCACCCTTTTGCAGTTGGACCCTTGCTTACGTCTGTATGTTGATTTCCCTGGCAGTTCAAAAATATTTCTCAGCGGGGGAGAGCCACGCAGTCCACTAGGGTAGCAGAGAGAGATGGGTTGAGTATTGCTTCCATTTCTGTGAGGGGGCACATGTCATCACAAACAAGCAAACAAAACATGTTCTATCCGAGGGTTAATAAACAAACATGCATTTCCATCAAAATAAAAAATAGCTATTAAAACACTCTAAAATTTTATGTGTGCGAGCGAGCTGCTGTGACATCTGTCGAAAACTGCATCAGGTATTCAGCCTCTTGAGCTACAACTCTACCCCTTGAAAAAGAACCCGAAACACATGCTAGAATGTGACACAAAGAAAAACCCTGGCGCCTGCCTGGCGCCCTCTAGTTGGCGCTGGACTTGCTTGGTGGAGAAACCTAAAAAGGCCCCTTGGCCTGAAAAGTCTACCAGATTATACTGGATGCGTCAAATAAGAACCCAAGCCTATGGAACTTGACCCTGAGAAAACTGCTGTCAATGATAAGGCAGTTTTATCTCATCTTATCAGTTATTTTTTAATCAACTGGAAGGATTCTGTTGAGATCTGAAAACATGGGTAGGTAGGTGTGATTCGTCTTGATCCCAGTCAGACCGCTGGTTCTCTTTTTAGCTTCCCAGCGTGAGGACGAGCCTGCTGGGGTTCAGTGGCCTGTGATGCCTCTCCTTTCTCAAACACACACTGATTATTGACTTGAGAAACCTAAAGACACAAAGCAAACTTCTTGCAGGAGTGTCGTTTGACAGTCTAATCATGGAAAGCAAAGAAAGGTTTTAAACGTTGGCAGACTCTTGACCTACATTCTCAGCCCAGATGTCTCCCCTCTTATTAAGTGAACCACCCGACAACTTCCCAATGTTGCATTGAACAATGCAAGCAAGAGACCATATCTTTGCTGAGCAATTACTTGGTGCCAGAAGCTTTGCCCGTATTTTCTCATGCAATCCTCGTGATGACTGCCAAAAGGTAGACGCTTAACTCTGCTTTGTATAGAAAACAAGATCCAGAGGATGAAGTCCTTGCTGAACCACTAGGAAACAAAGACACCATGAGGTCATTCTGGGTCTGTCTTGCACTGAAGACTGTGTTTTGCCTCAGTGAGCTAGGCATAGGAGAGCTGCTGAGGTTGGCAGAACGTTTCCTCCGTGGATGGGTCACTTTGGAATCATATACACCAGAGGTCTTTGACCCCCCAGGCCATGAATTGGGACCGGTCCACGGCCTTTAGGAACAAGACTGCACAGCAGGAGCTGAGCGGCGGGTGAGCGAGCAGAACTTCGTCTGTATTGGCAGCCACTCTCCATCGTCTGCATGACCGCCTGAGCTCCACATTCTGTCTTATCAGTGGCGACATTAGATTCTCACCGGCATATGAACTCTAGTGTGAACTGTGCTTGCGAGGGATCTAGGTGGTACTTGCCTTATGGGAATCGAATGCCAGATGATTTAAGGTGGAGCCTAGGTGGTGATGCCAGCGCGGTCTCCCATCTCCCCCAGATGGAGCCATCTAGTTACCGGAAAACAAGCTCAGGGTTCCCACTGATTCTGCATTACGGTGACTTGTGTGATTATTTCACTACATATTACAACGCAATAATAATAGAAATTAAGTGTACGATCAATGTAATATGCTTGAGTTATCCTGAAACCATTCCCCGCTCTGGCCCCTGTCTGTGAAGAGCTTGTCTTCCACGAAACCAGTCCCTGATGCCAAAAAAGTTAGGGACCTGTGATTACAGGAAGGGAGTGTTCTGCTGGAACACATGGGAGTTAAATCCCCTTCCTGAAGCATGTCTGTCACATGTGGGCCAGTTCAGACTGAGTTTCAGGACAATGGAGAAAGGGAAGAACCACATGCATCAGTGACTCTGGCATGGCGTCTTGAGCCCTCTCACAGACTCATCTGTTTCCCATCCTTGACAGCAGCTATTTCAAACACTCAACACCATCACCTCCTTTTCTCTTCCTTTCCAAAGAAAATAGAAAGTGTCAGATAAAACCCCGTTTAGAGCCAGGCTCGGTGGCTCAGCCTGTAATCCCGTGCCTTGGGAGGCTGAGGTGAGTGGATTGCCTGAGCCCGCGGGTTCGAGACCCGCCTGGGCAAGCGAGACCTCATCTCTACAATAAATCAAAAAACCAGCCGGGCGTGGTAGCGCGCGCCTGTAGTTCCGACTACTCGGAAGGCTGAGGCGGAAGGATCGTCGGAGCCCAGCAGGTCGAGGCTGCGGTGGCCAGGAGCGGCCACTGCACTCCAGTCTGGGCGACAGAGTGAGACTCCAACTCAAAAAAAAAAAATGCTGCATATTCTTTGTTATTTTCCTTGAAAGCTCTGTATTCTACATCTCATCTAAAAGCTTCATTAAATCTTACTTGCCGCCGGGCTCGGTGGCTCAGCCTGTAATCCCGCGCCTTTCGGAGGCTGAGGTGAGTGGATTGCCTGAGCCCGCGGGTTCGAGACCTGCCTGGGCAACTTGGCGAGACCTCATCTCTACAATAAATCAAAAAATTAGCCGGGAGTGGTAGCACGCACCTGTAGTTCCAGCTACTTGGAAGGCTGAGGCGGAAGGACCGCCGGAGCCCAGCAGGTCGAGGCTGCGGTGGCCGGGAGCGGCCACTGCACTCCAGTCTGGGCGACAGGGTGAGACGCCAACTCAAAAAAAAACAAAAACAAAAACCCCGTTTAGCTTCCTTCTTCTGATGCCACACACGTATCCCGCCTGCCATCCCGGGACAGCCTTCTACAATGTGCTCACTTTCTAGCTTGCATCCAAGACCGGCACCCCTCCTTAGTGCTCCTGTGATACATGAATAAGCAAGGCCACACCCTCCTCTAGCTGTCCCCTTCTCTCTCTCTTCCATTTTGCAATTAAATGTTACAGAAGAGTCGATCCACTCTCTCGACGTGCATCTTTCAGTTAGTCTCTAGATTCCTGACTCTGGCCATGCTACTCTACTGAAACTACTCTTGAGAATGTTGCCACCAAGCTCATCACTGTTGAATCCAAAGAACTTGTCCCCAAAGCCTTCACGGTGCATGCACTCAGGACTGAGTCTCCCTTCCTCTGCCACACGCTCTTGCCTGGGCTTGTCCCCAAACACTCAGGACTGTCCTCCCAGCTCTGGGGTGCACTGTCTCCATTGCATGTGCAGCACAGTCTTGAAGGCT